>OVBI01002768.1:0-16415 GCA_900406495.1 Sisymbrium altissimum | reverse complement strand
ATATATATATATATATTGATTTATAATCTTGAGTTTGTTTTTTTATACATATATTTCATCACTTTTTCCAATATTTTAAATTTCATATATTAAATTATGTTATATTTCTTCACTATTTTTCTTAATTATATTTTATTTTAATTTTGATAATTAGTTATATATTCATTTATTTACCGATTATATTTTTATTTTATATTAAAATTCTAATTTTTCGAATATATAACGTGTATATTTAATTATTTATTGATTACATCTTATATTTTATAGTTTTATTGAATTATTTTTATTATTATATTAAACTAATAAAAAAATATTATTTTAAATATTGATATGTATATATATTTTATATATTCCTAATATTTTTCATTAAGTTTATATTTATTTTCTTTTAATTTTTTATCTTTATGTTTTTATGATTTTAAATAGTTAATTATAAATTAAATAGAAATTATAAATATATATTACTATATATTAATATGTGTCATCTAAATATATTGCCACTTGTCATTCAAACGGAGAAAGCCTTTCCTCTTTTATATATAAAGATAAAGATAACTGAAAACGAAGATATGTAGTTGCAATTAATGTGCTCGTGTTTCTTGTAAATATTATGACTGTAACGAATTTATTTGAAATGGAATTTAATACATAGTTTTATAAGGTTGATGTAAATAAACAAGTTCCAAATACTGTAAGTTGAGTCATCATATGCTTTATAGAATCGGTGGTGAATGGCGAGACTTGACGATGGGCTGCGTGACTGACGCGTGGCTTTGAGAATGAATTCCTTAAGCACATGTTTCTTCGCTAATCTTTGACTTGTTTTAATCTTATTATTATCTTCTAGGGGATTTGAGTGATTTATCAGTTATCATCTGCAAACGTAAATTTTATAGATAATAATAATTATCAATATTTGATAATAATTACAAAAAAAATTTCTATCGTTTTATATCATTCCAAATCACTTAAAATCAAAAAATATTTTTTTAATAACGTCTGCGGTTACGGATAGATAATAAAAAAATAAGAAATAAAAAATTATATTTAAAAATAATAAAATTGATTTAAAATAATAGAAAATATATGTAAAATAAGTCAGTTAATAAAAAAAAATTAATAAATAAAATTTTTTAAAAATAACTATTAAAATTATGAAATATATGAATAAATTTGATATTTTCTATTGATTATTCACTAACACATATCATAATTTTATATAGATAAATTTTTAAAATTAAATTCTTTTAATAATTAATTTAATAATATATATTTTTGATATTTTATCTAGTTATATAATATGTTTATATTGTTAATTTTGTTATTTAACCGATATTGCATCCGCTATTCAACCAGTCAAAATGCATCAGTTTTAACCGTTGTAACTAATCGTATGAATCACTTAATAATAATTAAAATTACAATCATTCATTTTTACAAACTTCCATAACCACAAATACACTCGCTGCAATTAAACCAATCAAACTTTTAGTCAAAATTAGTTTTAAGGTGGGCTGTTAAATTTTGGTTGTATTCCTTTTTAAAGCTTTTTTATAATTGCCCATTTTGACTTGCAATGAATCTGCAATGATAAAAAAAAAAAAAAAGAGTGGAAGATTGTGTAAATTAGTAGATTGTTTTTTAAAATGTTTGTTCTACTACATTTTTATTTAAATTGATTTATTCTATCTTTTTGACATATATAATAAATTATTAAAAACAGTTTTAAAACTATTTTTTTAAGTTCAAAATAGTGAAAAGGATATTTATAATAATATACGTATATTCTTTTATATAAAAATATGATTAAAATTAAAATATTTTTTTCTATTTATTTTATAAATTATATTTGTTCTATAAAGTAATAAAATATACATTATACAAATTGGTATATAATTTACTGACAATAAAATAAAAGTTCTATAAAGTATTGATTTATCTACAAACTTGTGTAATATAAATTCTAATTATTTTATATTCTACGATTTAAGGAAATTGATAAAATAAATATTATAAAGTTTGTTTTATATTTTAACAATATTTGGAATAAATATTGTATTGACAGTACTGTAGTTTACTATTCGTAAAATTGATATTTTACATGTTTTTGTTTATAGATGGTAGACTATATATTATAAAAAATATCAAAAAACCTAAAACATATTGTTAATAAATATTTATTTTATCTTTCTAAAATATATATCTCCACAAAAAAAATTGTCGTCTTCTTCATGTTTTTTGTTGTTTTTCTTTTTTGGCTTTTTTTTTCACTTCAATTTTTTTTTTCTATAGTTGATCTTTTTTTTGTTGTTTTTCTTATCTTCTTTTTTTTTGCTTTAACTATTTTATTTATCTTCTACTTGGTTAATATGCAGGGGCGGATCTACTGTTCATAGGGTGGGGACAGCTGCCCCCAATAGCTTTTAAAAAATTAATGTAATTTTTACTTATTTTTTTGTTTGCCCCCACTAAAAATTATATTTCTACTTCCGTAGTTTTTCCTTTTTGTCATGGATCAAATTAAAAAAACTAGATTAAAGCCAAAACACTTTCTATTTTAATAAACCCAAAACATTTTAAACTTAAATTAACCAATTATTATTAATTGATATAGAAAATCTGCTAACCTATAAGTCCATAACATTAATTTACTTTCTTTATCCTAAAATCATTAAAATTTTATGGTAACTATCTATTTTATAACCACTAGCTTAATTTCTAAGAAAGAAAATCAAAATTAAAAAGGAAAACCATAGAACAATAAAAAAAAATTAAAAGGAAAAATTATACAACCGACTACTGCTTATGCAATCCTAAAAAGGAACATGTTTGTGAGTTATAAATACTGCGTAACCGTATAGAAGTTTAAGCATTACAGAAGCAAAAACGGAAGACATAGCGTTGATCTTTTCGAAGCCAGGTCTTTGATTAAAAAAAGCTAAAAGAGACAACGATGAATCCGTTAAGAACCGTTGCTGTAGCAGAAGCTATAAAGAAGCAAAACGACGTAGCGTTGATCCTTTCGAATTATCTCTTTTCTACCAAAGCCAAACATTCTAACACCGTTTTCTCCCCGGCGTCCATAAACGCTGCACTCACTTTGGCAGCCTCTGGTCCCAATGGTTCTTCAGTGACCTACAAGATCCTCTCCTTCTTGAGGTCGTCTTCAACCGATGAGCTCAACGCCGTCTTTAAGGAGATCGTTTCCGTCGTCTTTGCGGACCATAGCGCGAGTGGTGGTCCGAAGATATCGTCAGTTAATGGCGTCTGGATCGAGCAAACGCTAAGTATTGATCCATCATTCAACGATCTCTTTGAGAATTTCTTCAAGGTTGCTTTCGGTCGCGTAGACTTCCGAAACAAGGCTGAAGCATTGCGTATAGAATTGAATTCATAGGCTTCATATCACACTAATGGTCTCATCAAAGATCTTCTTCCTCCTGGATCCGTTACAGACCTAACGGATTGCGTTTATGGAAACGCATTGTACTTCAAAGGAGCATGGGAAGTTCCATTCAACAAGTTTTATACGAGAGACGGAGAGTTTCACCTTCTCAATGGAACATCAGTGTCTGTGCCATTCATGAGCAGCTATAAGGACCAGTACATACAGGCTTATGATGGTTTCAAGGTCCTCAGGCTACCTTATCGACAAAGCAGTGATGTTCCCAATCACGGCCTCCCTTTTGGACATGGCGGCAGCTTTCCTTTTGGACAAGGCTGTGATGCTACTAATCATCCCGGCTTCCCTATTGGACAAGGTGGAAACTTCCATTTTGGACAAGGAGGAAGGTTCCAATTTGGACAAGGCGGAAGCTTCCCTTTTGGACAAGGAGCTGATGCTACCAATTGCGGCTTCCCTTTTGGACAAGGTGGAAGCTTCCCATTTGGACAAGGAGGTGATGCACAGTAGGGGCTTCCCTTTTGTACAAGGCGGTGATGCTACTATTTGCAGATTTTCAATGTACTTCTATCTCCCGACAAGAATGATGGATTAGATGATCTTGTGAAGACAATGGCATCTACTCCTGGATTCTTGGATAGTCACGTTCCAAGGCGTAAAGAGGATGTTGATCAATTCAGGATCCCAAAGTTCAAGATCGATTACCGATTAAACGGCCCAGACTTGGGATTCTTTTCAGTGCCATTGTACCATAAAGCTAAAGAATCAGACAAACTATATAAAACAACTCTCTCTCTCTTTTATCGCT
The DNA here is from genome assembly GCA_900406495.1 of Sisymbrium altissimum. NCBI lineage: Eukaryota > Viridiplantae > Streptophyta > Magnoliopsida > Brassicales > Brassicaceae > Sisymbrium > Sisymbrium altissimum. The sequence continues at coordinate 12,204 of OVBI01002768.1, read as the reverse complement.
TTAGAAAACTCCCTCAAAAACTAAAGCTCTCTCAACAACAATCTCTCTCTCTCAAGCTTAACAATCTCTTAAGCTCTTAATCTCTCTTTTTCAATATGTGTTACCACAACTTCGGAAACTACATATATATATAAGAGCTTCTTACAAATTTCTTTTTTCTATAAACAGATAAATCATAATCCTGATCTTATTGTGATATGTCTAAATCTTAATCTTAGACAGATCACAATCTTATCTCTTCTAATCTTGTTTGTAAGTCAAGCTTAACTCAACAATCTCCCCTTTAAGCTTGACATCACTCTTCTTTACCTCTTGCACTCCAATGAGGTTTCTCATCTCTCTGAACTTGATCCTTGCTAATCCTTTAGTCAAGATATCTGCCTTCTGCTTGCTGCCCGGGACATGTTCAACGTCTATAAGCTCATTTTCAACACATTCTCTAATAAAGTGAAACCTCCGATGTATGTGCTTGCTTCTCCCATGGAATACATGATTCTTTGTGAGTTCTAGAGCTGACCTGTTGTCAATCCGTACAGTGGCTTTGTTTCCCTCTTTCCCTATGATCTCACAAAGTAGCTCTTGCAACCATATAGCTTGTTTTGCTGCCTCTGTCGCAGCCATGAATTCGGCTTCACAGGATGAAAGTGCAACTGTTTCTTGTTTCTGTGAGCACCAGGTTATAGGACAGTCATTGAAGTAAAACACATGTCCTGAGGTACTTTTTCCATCGTCTTCATCTACATTATGGCTGTTGTCACTGTATCCAATTAAGCCGGTTCTTGTTCCTTGCCAAAAGACGAGTCCATGGCTTGTCGTACCCTGTAAATATCTAAGTACTTGCTTCAGAGCTGCTGCGTGAGACTCCTTAGGCTCTCTCATGTATCTACTCAAGACACCTACACTGAATGACAAGTCCGGTCGTGTGTGCAATAAATATCGAAGACAGCCTATATTCCTTCTGTATTGTTTTTCATCAACTGGTTTTTCCTTTTGCGCTTTACAGAGCTTTAAGCCTTGATCCATTGGTATGCAGGCTGGATTACACTCTTTCATACCGGTCTCTTCAAGTATCTTTAGAGCATATCTTTCTTGTCTTAAAGTAATACCTCCTTCGTGTTGATCTACTTCGATGCCAAGGTAATAGGTTAGCCTACCGAGATCACTCATTTCGAATTTGGTTGCCATATCCCTCTTGAATTTTGTGATGAGATCAAGGCTCGAACCTGTGACGAGGAGGTCGTCTACATAGACTGCTATCACAAGTAGATCCCTTATTCCATATTTTCGATAGATGGATGGTTCTTTGGAGCACTTTTCAAAGCCTAGGTCCTTCAATATCTTGTTCAGCTTATTGTTCCATGCCCTTGGAGCTTGTCTTAAGCCATATAAGGCTTTGTTTAGTTTATATACTCTGTGCTCGCTCCCCTTCACTATGAATCCTTCTGGTTGGCTGACGTAAACATCTTTTAATAGCTCTCCGTGAAGAAAAGCCATTTTTACATCGAGGTGATGTATTTCCCAAGAGTTTGAGGCTGCTATGGCTATGATGAAGCGTATTGTTTCTATGCATGCAACTGGGGCAAATACTTCATCAAAATCTATACCGTGCCTCTGCACATATCCTTTTTCCACTAGTCTGGCTTTGTATTTGTTTATGCTCCCATTTGAGTTCTGTTTAATCTTAAATACCCATTTAAGACCAATTGGTTTTGTGCCAATGGGAGGATCAACAAGACACCATGTGTTGTTCTTCTCAATGCTTGTGATTTCTTCTCCACACGCGTCCCTCCAAACATCGAGCTCAACAGCTTCATTGTAGTCCCAAGGTTCATCATCGATTCCAAGCAAAAGATGTTCTCCTTCAAGATCTGCTAAAAGAATGTAGTTATCTAGGTAGCTTGGTGGCTTTCTTTCTCTAGTTGACCTTCGTAAGGCTGTCTCTGTTTCGAGTTCCTCATGTTCTTCTTCATTATCAGCCTCTTCTTCGTCAGAGAGTTCAACCACCTCTGGATTTTCTTTCTCCACTACCTTATCGTTTTCAGTGTTGTCCTCGTGAGTTGCAGTGGCTTGTATCTCTCTGATGCCATTGTTTCCAGTGTCTCCTATAGAAAGCTCAAACATCCCTCGAATTCTCTGGAGTCATTCTCTGTTGTATTCCACCTCCACTTTCTATCTTTGTTAAAGATTACGTCCCTACTCACTATTATCCTTCGTGATGTTGGATCAAGAAGGCGATATGCCTTTGATCCAGGCTCTGTTCCAAGATATACAAGTGTTCGGGATCTGTCGTCCAGCTTTCTTAAGTGTGGTGTTTCTATTCGTGTGTAGCCAATACACCCGAATACTCTTAGATGAGCGATATTTGGCTTCCTTCCCTTGAAGACTTCATACGGGGTTTGTTTGATCAAAGCTCTTGTTGTTACTCTGTTGATAACATAGGTGGCGTGTCTAACAGCTTCTCCCCAGAGATAATTAGGTACACTCATATGCTTAAGGATACTTCTAGCCATTTTGCATCAGGATTCTATTTCTTCTTTCGACGACTCCATTCTGCTGGGGTGAGTAGGGTGCTGTTAAGTGTTTGTATGCCAAACTTGTCGCAGAAGCTCTGAAATTCATGAGAAGTGAATTCTCCTCCTCTATCTGTTCTGAGAGTTTTGATTTTCTCTCATGTCTCCTGTTCGACTGATGTTTTGAAGATTTTAAACTTGTCGAATGCTTCACTCTTGTCATGAAGAAGTATTGACCACATATATCGTGAATGATCATCAATTAGAACAAATATATAACGTTTCTGTGCAGCTGTGGCAGGGGTGATAGGTCCGCAGAGATCTCCATGAATAAGCTCTAACAGTTTTATTGCACGAAAGGTTGTAGCTTGAGGAAATCCTTGTTTTGTTTGCTTGGCTCGTAAACATGATTCACAGGTCTTTTTTGTGATCGCTAGACTTGGTATGCCAGTGACTGCTTCTTCTTTGATCATCATTCTCATGGTTTCATGATTTATATGTCCTAATCTCTCATGCCATCTTGTCGAATCTTTTGTTGTGGAGATTTATAGACACTTACTGTTTTCTACTTCCATAAGCACTTTATAGAGCCTGTTTCTTGATGTGGTGGCATTTAAGAGTAGTTTTCCTGTGTGGTCAAAAAGTGTCAGCATCTTATCTCGCATTCGGACCTCACAGCCTGACTCCGTTGCTTGTCCAAGACTGATGATATTACTTCTCAGTTTAGGTATATAATAGACCTCTGCCAATACTTTTTCTTCTTCGTCTTTGCTGATGAATAAAATGGATCCTTTCCCTTTGATGTCTACTCGAGAATCATCCCCAAACCGAACTTTTCCTGTAACAGTCTCATCCAGTTTGTTAAAGAAGGTACGATTACCTGTCATATGATTGCTGGCACCATTGTCAAGGTACCATGTGTTAACTACATCAGTTTGGTACTCATATTTTCTTGGTTTAACCTTTTTTTCATTAAGGTAAACAACTTCATGCATCATGAGATTTTCTACTTCTTGTGTATCATCCTCATCAGTCTCATGAGCCTCCTGCAATTTGAGTAGTCTATCAGGAAAATCATAGGCAAGGTGTCCTAGTTTGTCACACCGGAAACAGATGATCCTTGATTTGTCCTGAGGTCCGCGGTAGTATCCACTCTGTCGTCCTCGTCCTCGTCCTCTTCCTCTGCCAAAAGATCGTCCTCCTCGTCCTCTGTTATAATTGGTATTCTCATGATACGATTGACTATCGTTATTCATGTACATAAGCTTTCTTTGGTCTTCTGGTTTGTCTTCTTCATCGGCTATTCTTTCTTCATAAGCTTTTAGTCTTCCGACTATATCCTCAAAGGTTGCTTGCTTGAGATCAAGCATTTGTTCTAGAGTTGTGATCATGATTATGTATTTTCGTCGAGGAAGACTATTTAGAAGCTTCTTGATGAGTTTCGAATCTTCGATGTTTTCGCCAAGTGTATTTGATTTCGAGGAGATCTCTGTTAATTTCCCTGCAAATTCATCAATCGTATCTGTTTCTTTCATCCTAAGTCTCTCAAAGTCTGATAACAAAGTTTGTAATTTTGCTTCTTTTACTCTTTCAGCTCCTACGTATCTTGTTTTAATGGCTTCCCAAATTTCTTTTGCAGTAACAAGACTTCCCACCGTTAGAACAAGATTTTCAGGTATGGATTGAAACAAGAGAACTCTTGCTAGATCATTCTTGTCACTGTCAACTGATCCTGGGTCGATGCTTTCCCAGACTTTGTGTACTTTGAGCATTGCATTCATTCGTATCGCCCACACGGTATAGTTTGTTTTGGTGAAGATAGGACATTGGATGGATGGAAGCCCTCCTTCTTTGGTTTTGCTGTTCGTTTGTGCAGGGACGATGTCAGACATGGTTTTATCTCACGATCGTTGTCTGATTCGAGTTTTTAAGCTCTGATACCAAATAAAGAATCAGACAAACTATATAAAACAACTCTCTCTTTGTTTTATTGCTTTAGAAAACTCCCTCAAAAACTAAAGCTCTCTCAACAACAATCTCTCTCTCTCAAGCTTAACAATCTCTTAAGCTCTTAATCTCTCTTTTTCAATATGTGTTACCACAACTTCGGAAACTACATATATATATATATAAGAGCTTCTTACAAATTTCCTTTTTCTATAAACAGATAAATCCTAATCGTGATCTTATTGTGATATGTCTAAATCCTAATCTTAGACAGATCACAATCTTATCTCTTCTAATCTTGTTTGTAAGTCAAGCTTAACTCAACAAAAGCTTGTGTCGAGATCGATGAAGAAGGCGCTGAAGCTGCTTGCGCTGAAGCTGCTGCAGCCACCTTTTTAGAGTGTACTACAGGATGTTCGGTTTATTGGGAGCCTCCTAAGAAGATAGATTTTCAAAACTGGAACTGTTTTGTTTGTTGGTCAGATCTTCCATCCTTCCGACAAATCTATATAGAGTACAAGGTTACGACTTAAGACATATCGGAATCAATATTTGATTCAGATATATATATATACATAGAGAACAAGGTTACGAGAATTCACGAGAAGAAACCCATTCAAAAAATTTCTAAAGGTGAATATTATACCTGTCGTACGCAGCATTTTGTTGGTTTAGAGCATTCTTGACGCATTTTATGATCATAAAGTATTAGGTACCTTTAAAAACAAGTTTTAAGAGGTTCTTATTTTATTAACCTCTGTTTTATTTTAAATTCTATAATTAATCTACTCATTTATTTATTATTTATTAGTTTTGGATTCAAAATTCTATTTTTCTTAATTGAAAAGTCGAAGACCATTTTTCTTAATCACTATTTAGCCCATTCCTTCTTAGATGAAGCCTAAATTATAAGGACTCAATAGAAAGCTGTGGAAATCTCTATAACTATATATTGATAGACCTACTCTTTTATAAATCAAAATCGATTTAATGTTTGACCGAACGAGAATGTTCCAAAAGAAGGAAGAAGGAAATATGGTTGGTTTGATGCAATGATGCATGAAAAGCGAAGAAAATGGGTTACTACAATGGCTGTTGTTGCATGCATGCATCGAATTTAAACTCCAATCGGTTCGGTTTTTCTTGGTTTACTATTATAAAACCGATCATGGGTCCCGAAATAAGAAAGAGAAGTCCTTCCTTCTTTTTAATTTGGGCTTTTATTTCAGGCCCATTTAGAAATAAAGAAAGTTATAATCAGAGAAACCTAGCTCTCTCGCCGTCGTCTCCGTCACCGTCACCGTCGAATCCCTTTCCGTTCCGCTGCGCGAGCTCTTCCTTCTCTCTTCTCTTGCTTGTAGTATTTTTCTTGGAACTTCAAGGTAAAGTTTTGTACTTGTTGAGACATCTTTGTTCCCTGCTTTGTTGCTGAAGTAAAGCACCAGTTTTTACATATCAGCAGCTTCGTTGGTAATAAAGAAAGAAGCTTTTTCTTTTGTTATGTTTTGCTTTGAAGCTTGAGGTTTGGTTAATGACTCATGTTTCCCTGACTATGAACTTGTGTCTGTTGACAAGTTGATGACTTGCTGAGTTGGCATGATTTGATTATTCTTGTCTTATTTGGTGAGCAGAAGCAAAACATGGGATTACCGGATTCATCACAAGACTTGTCATCGGAGATGGATGTGGGTGCTTTCAGAAAGCTCTTCCCTTTACGTTTCTTTGAGCGTCATCTCTCTGAATCTCTCCGGCCTGATGCTAGACCTCTTGGAAAAGCCAGAGACACCATTGTGAACCTTGGTAAGTTACCTTAGCTGATTCTTTACAGTCAGAGTCAATGAAACAACGTCACTTGATTGATTGTATTCACTCTTGTGTATAGGTCTGGTTTCATCCGCTGATGGATCTGCTCTTGCCAAGATTGGTTCTACGGTAAGATTAATTCACAAATGTCATCAATGTTATTTAGTTCCCATGTTTTTCTAACATAGGTTCTATTTTCTTGTGTGTATAGACTATGCTCGCTGCTATAAGAATGGAAGTTATGACTCCTTCTGCAGACTCCCCAGACGAAGGATGCATAGGTTTGTTGCATCAACCTTATTTATCTCTTTTCTCTGTGGTTTTGTTCTTCTTATTCTTCATTGTTTGATTTGTGACTGGTTGATTACTTTTTTTCAGCTGTCGAGTTCCACATGCCTCCTATATGCTCTCCAACTGTAAGGCCTGGAAGACCAGCTGACGAGGCTCCTGTTATTTCAAAGCGTTTGTCTGATGTTCTCCTAAGGTCTTTCAGTTTGAATCTTTGACATTACATCTTTGTGCCCTTACCATTGTGTTTTAGAGAATGTTCTTTCTTAAACTGTCTCTCTTTATTCCAGTTGTGGTATGATTGATCTTAAAGAACTGTGCCTAGTCAGTGGAAAAGCTGCTTGGATGGGGTATCTGGTAAGTACATGTCGCTCTTATATCGTGCTTCCCAGTCGATTGATAACCTAAAAGTATCTTGTTATCGATTTTCATCACCTTTCGTCTAGTGAGTTGTTTGCTATATATATACTAGACATTGCTGCTTTCTGAAATTTCTTATAGGACATTTATTGCCTGGATGCTGATGGTGCGCTTTTCGATGCTGCTCTGCTTTCTGCTGTTGCTGCCTTCTCGAATTGTAAGTTCTTCTTCGTTCTCATCCTGAAGCTGGTTGCATTTGACTTAAGCTGTTTCCTAAGCTCCGACTGAAAGTCTGAACTTTTAAGGTTATTAGTTCCCTTTTCGAATCAGAACAGCAATAGAAAGCCCTTAGTTAGTAAACGATATGACATTTGTCTATCTGTAAAAAAGCAGCCCGAATCCTAACTTTTTACTGAGTTAATACCAAAAGTTACCTTATTCCCTGGACAATGGCGGTTTATAAACAAACAATGTATAATTTTTCCTCTGATGCATGAGAGATTTTTGTATTTTGCAGTGCAAATTCCAGTTGTTGCTCTGAACGACAATGGAAGAATAGTTGCCATCAGTGGAGAAGAAGAGAACAATGCATCGATCATCGAGAAGAAAGCAGTGAACAAGGAGAAGAGAAAACTCACGCTCAAGAACATTCCTTTCTCTTTAACTTGCATACTCCACAAGAACTACATTTTAGCAGACCCAACAGCTGAAGAAGAATCGATCATGGACACTCTCGTAACTGTTGTTTTAGACTCCTCAGATCAAATTGTTTCTTTCAACAAATCAGGAGGAAGCGCTCTCGCTGGTACAGCAGCTATCAAGGTGAGAGTCTTTTCAGCATTCTACTAAATGAATCCACAAGCTTTGATTACACCGGTTTTTCTTATATATTTGGCTTGTGGGTTTTTGCTATTGGCAGAGCTGTGTGGAGTTAGCAAGGAAGAGAGGAAAGGAGCTTAAGCAGATATTGGGAGAGATGGATATCGACTGATTTAAATCAAATGGAAATGTAAATCATTCCATAACACTTATGAAGAAATCTTGTGTGTTACATAATTTGATCAGAGACCCACCAAAAACCAAACCGGTACGATGAGAAGAAAGCCCATCACTATTTTTGTTAGCAATATGTCACGGTTTTGGTGATCATATAACGAGTTTTGATGCATTTCAAATGAACTTAGATCAAAGTGAGAGTGTTGTAGAACAAACCTCCAGCGTGAAAAGGCAACAAAAGTTTGATTAGTTCTGGCGAATCTCATTCAGGTCTTCTCTAATTAGTTAACAAACAAGTGGAAATTAATCCTCTGTAACTGGACCGGTTATTCGTTCGGTTCACATTGAGTCGAACAAGCCTCAACACAATATGCATAATCAAATCATAAACCCGCTTATAAGATCTCTTGAACTGGTTTGCTTTTACAACAAACTTACGCTTAAACCGGCTTGAAATCTCTTTCAATTTCTTGATGTGTTCATTTGAATACAGTTTATGCTGTTACAACAGTAAGTTACTTCTAATTTGAAAGTTTAATTGAAAAAGGTTACAACATTTATCTTCGTTCTTTACTAGTTGAAGGAGCAGAATCATAAGAAAACCATTGAGCTAGAGCTTCCGCATAATGGTCGTTTTAGGCAATTTCAACGCACTAAGTTAGCCAAACTCCATGAATGATACAACATCATAGTGCTAAATCGAGTCTTCTGAAAGAGATGCAAGACAGAGGTACCGATGCATGTATATTGTTCTACTTCAACGTGCTCTGACGAGCTACTTAGACTTCTCAATTGTTATATGTACAAATACGGTTTCTTTTTATTGAGTTTTCACCTCTAAATCCAAGTCCATGGTTGCTTTTTCCCACTATGCCGTTTCTTAGAACATGATCCAAGTTTTTTTGTTTAATTTCATAGCGTATGCATGCATGTTGGAGATGGATTCACGGATTTCAACAAAAGCCGTTCAATATGTCCTTGCTGGTGAGTATGGAGAGTCTTCGTGAGCTATATTTGGAAAGTTGTCATCTCTGGAGATTAATTCAGATATGAAGTGCAGAGAAAGCAAGACTGAATCCTCTGTTTTACATTTTTATTAGACTGATACTAGCCATTTGCATCATGTTACCCACCAAACACATATTGGATTACATAAGACCATCTTTATCGGTAATATCTCAAAAATAGTATCTATAAAACAAAATGTTATTAATTTAATATATTTTTATTAACTTAATTAAATTTAATTATTTTTAATTAATGTAAACCACTTATATTGTGACAAATGGTGAAAACAGTTGATAGAAAGGATCTGATAAGTTCTGGTTCGAGAAGTGGTGTCTCACATTTTTTCGTACTATTCATTTTTTTTATTAATTTATTTTTCTGAACCCCTCCCTAGATACTAACAATGGAGGTGCTCTAATAGAAAATTAGATGGGAAATCCTGCATGTCTTTGGTGAATTTTTACGAGGTGTTATTAATTTCAAAAATTTTAAACATGTGTATGTCAATATATGTTGTGCATCTCAATTACAAAGGTCACTAACTTTGTTTTTCATTTTCTTTTTCTTCTTCTTCAGTGGATTTAGGTCTAAGCATATCCTCTACCCTGGATTGGGATCTGTCACTGTCAAAAAGCGGAGTCCACGCTTCGTCTTCTGCATTCTCTTTCCACATGTGGTGGGATTTGTTGTTCATTTGGATTGTATTTTTGCTTTTCATTTGCATTTTTATTTCACGACAGTGTGTTGTGCTCTTCACTTGGATTATGTTTTTCATTTCCTATTGTATTAGTTAAAGATGGATTGCATCCTTTTTCAAACTATCGAAATGATGTATTCATGTATTCCTTAGGTTGCTTTTTGAGTATTCATGTATTCCTTAGGTCAATTCTACAGATGCTCTGCTCCTTCAGGTGGTCTCATCCATGCGGTGATGAACCGTGTTTGGGGAAGGAATTGTAGGATCTTTACCCGAAAAGTCAGTGATCGAGTCTTATCTATTCCATATTCCAGATGAATCAACTTGTACTTGGGTTCTCTAAATGGTAAAAAAACCTTTTTACATTGTATGAAAATAACTTGGATCTTAATTTGAGATTTGTCTAATCTTGATTCTTTTCGTAACAGGCTAGTAAATATGTGAAAGAGGATGTATGGCACGCGCTGATTGTTGTTATTACATGCATCTTTTTGAACAGGTAGATGACATTATTCGTTTGGTCAGACATTTACCAAATTTTATCATCTTGTTGTTAAGAGGATCATTATGATGTCTAGGCAGGAAACTCTTGTGCGGGTTTCAATATGGTGCATAGGAGATCCAATACCGGTGAGTATCACTGTACCATCATCCTGTATTAAGGGTATTTTGTTGTGACTGACACTGAAGGTGACAGTTACGGGATCCCAACTCAAAAAAGTTAACTCTTGGTGTTGTTGATTTTCTGCGCTACTTCGTTCTCCTGCAGTTGATGTTGTCGATGATTAATCAACTTTGCTAAATATAATCAGGTAACAAATATTGATGTTGTCGAGACTGCTATTAAGCATCGTACATCGGATGTGACAACTACGGCAATGGCACTCTCATTGCTATGTCAAAGATCTCAACTCGTTTCCCTTCTAGTTCAGAGTATCCAACTCCTACTTAGCTTTATTTTTATTTTTGGTGAAAACTTAGCTTTATTATGTCTTCACAGCTGATTCTAGTTTTTTTTGTTATTAGGGTGTAATCATGGATGAAAGAACTCTTGACACGTCCTGTAATTTTTCTCATAATTTGATCGCAATGAAATTTAGTCAATGATACTTCACACCATTGACGTCTGATGGGCTTGTTGTATTCGCTTGTAGGAGGGTTAATAGCATTAGGCCAACCACATCGATAAAGTATCTCACATGTAGTTTTGATCTAAATAATAATATTAGTATTTTTAATATATTTAGATTAATTAATTAAATTTAAATAGTTAAATAAAAAATAACCATTTAAAAATGAACATGTGTCACAAAGGAATTTTACAAATATCTCACACGAGATACTTTTCTTCTTCTCTCTTATTTATTTTATTTTTTCTTTAATTTTATTATTCATATACTTATTTGCTGCTGGAGATGTTCTTATAGGACAGAATAAAGTCAGCTTTTTCTTAGAGCTGCCTGCAACAAAGATCTATGGTTTTGATACTAAAAAAAAAAAAGAAAAAAAAATCTATGGAGTTCAGATCAGTTATCCAAAAACATACCAGAACATAAGGTTTATTCTTTTTTTTTTAGCGCAAACTGATTTATTAATTGTGATAAGAATTCTCATGAAGACAATGAGCTAAATAAGTTGGTACATAAAAGTGAGATTGAAAAGAAAACATTGTGGTTTGAGGTCGCTTTGCTAGAATATCAGCACTCTTGTTGTTATGACGTATTGTCCAGAGGAAGAGAGCAAAAATAAACTTTCCAGACCAGAAGTTGATATCCCTAAGCCAGTTATAGAGATGAAAATGTTGCTGTTGACCTGTGACAAGTTTTAAAACTTATATGTTATCTCCTTCAAAAATTACATGAGAATATCCCATACTCTAGGCGTGTTGTAATAAAGTTTATTCTTTTGAAGCAATATTAATTATAAATGTTGAGAGAAAGTATATTTTTTCAATTAGATGTAACATGCAAAAAATATAATTTTATTGGAAAATAGAAAATACACAATTTTAGTTAACAAATCAAAACAAGTAAAAAAGAATTAAGGATAAAAGATTAAAGTATAGGAATAAAAATATATATAATCTAAAAATAGTAAAAATATTTTGTTGAATAAATTTTTTTTGAAAAATAGAAATCAAAATCGTAAGTGATATATTAAAAGTAAATTTAACTCTTAAAATGAGAAAAAAAAACAAAATGAAAAAGAAAAAATGATATAATCGAAAGAAAAAAAAAAAGAAAAGGAAAAATTAATACAACCGACTACTACCTAATCGGATCCAAAAGGAACATGTTTGTGATTTATATACGTCTATAAATACTGTTTAACCCTTTTTGACGCAAAAAAATAAAAATATTGTTTAAGGGCTTGATTGTTTCACCCGCTATAATCCACAAACGCAGTTTTTGCGGATGATAGCGGTTATCAACGTTTGACAACAATCACAAAAAACGCATTTTATCACTTTATATCGCTCCAAATCGCTTAAATTCAAAAGTTGCTTTCCACTAGCGTTTGCGGTTGCGGATGGGTAATAAAAACATAAAAAATAAAAAATTAATTTTTAAAATAATAAAAATTGATTTAAAATAA
>OVBI01002767.1:0-16960 GCA_900406495.1 Sisymbrium altissimum | reverse complement strand
CACACCTTTCAGTACGTTTTCCCGACAAATATCTACTTTTGCCCCAGCCGACTCGACGATGGTTCCATTCCGACCAACCGCCGGTCACACAAACCCGGTTATTTCCAGCCGTATAACCTGTCTCACGGATATCACCGAGCAATTCCTTTCTATCCGACGGTTAGACAGTTTTTGCTCGTGAAAACTGTCCAGAAATGGTTCCCGCGTGCGACTCACGCGACCAACGGCATAAACCGCGTCCCCGCGCTACAACACCTTGTCAGCGCGACTCTTACCAGAACCGTTTCCCCGCGCCCCAACACATTGGCGGCGCGACCTTATCAATAACCGTACGTTTACGGTTTTTGTCTGATACTTAACCAATTTAGCCCGTGTAAACTCGATACGCGCGTGCTAACTCACCGAGCAGTCAGACAGTCTTAACTGACCTGTCCGATTGTCGACATAACTCGTCCGATACCGACCAAATAGCTCGATCAACACTCAGTGTCGGACACTTAGTCCGATAATCACGGCCCGAGCTATTTTTAACTCGATCGACTCATACTTTTGCCCGAGCAGCTCCATTTGAGCTCGGTACATCCGTTCGACTCAGTCAGTTCCCCTTTTTGGCTCGGTAGTTTCATCTTTACTCGAGCAATCCAGTCTTTAGCTCGGTAACTCCTCTTAAACCCGACCAGTATCCAGTTTAGCCTCAGCTATTCCGTTTTGGCCCGACTCAAACAGCAATTTCACTAACGACCTGGAATCGTCCGACCCAGAATCCAGGTTCACGGGTGTTACACTAACCTCTATGAAGAAGAAAAAGTCGATATTGACAAGGAGACTATACCACCAATTTATTGATACAATTATCGATGGTGAATGGAGCAAAGAATATCGTTATATTTTATAATATACATGGAATATTGCTTTTACATAAGTTAACGTACAAAACTCTGGTGAACATATTTTTGTATTAACATAAAAAATGATGTTTCAATATATAAATAACATAAACATGTTAACTATTTAAAGACATGTTCATTTGTTAACAAATATTCTGATAGTTTAACGATCGCATGGAAGAAATGGAAACGCAACCACTCCACGATATTTTTGGAACCATGAGTTCCCGTTAACTAAATTAGAATACGTTTGACTCAAAGTAGGAAACAAATGAAAGTTTATGTCAATATATATAAGTTTTCAAAAACAATCACTATTAACATAAATGTATAAACTCTAAACCCCACAATGTAAACCCTAAACCTCAAAATCTAAATCCTAAACCCTAGGGATATATAAACCCAAACTGATTAGTAAACAGTTGACCCAAAATAAAACATTAAACCCTAACCCATAACCCATAAACCCTAAACCCCAAACCTCAAAATTTAAACCCTAAACCTAAAAATCTAAACCCTAAACCTAAAAATCTAATTAAATACTAAACCCTAAATCCTAAGGATTTATGAACCCAAACTGATTAAACATTAAACCATATACCTAAACCCTAAACTCTATAATATAAACCCTAAACCCTAAGGATTTCTAAACCCAAGCTGATTAGTATACAATTGACCTAAAAGGTTAAACTAAACCCTAATTAATGATTAGTGAATCCAAACTCAGTAATGAACCTAAACCTAAACCCTAAGCCCTAACCCCAAAATATAAACTTTAGTTAATGATTAGTGAACCCAAGCTCAGTAGTGTAATATAATGATTAGTAAATCCTAAACCCTAATCTAAACCCTCGCCTATAAATCTCTCATGAAAATATCAACCCGAGGAGAAATAGTGATGCACAGGTTACTTCAACAAGTGGGTAGACAAGCTATTCAAAGACATGAGTCTTGGAAACGCCAAGTCCTAATTGATACTAATGATATTCACCGTGAATTTCTTAAGGAAGACGGAAAGCTTGAACCGAACAGCGAGATATTGTTCGAATGCAGCACCGATGACCAGGACATCGAAATAATTGAATTTGGAGTCCAAGTACTTGACGGAAAACATCCCACAGAAGCCGAAGCAGCCAAAGAAGCTATGAGTCGAGATCAGAATAAATGTCTGATAGAGCAATGAGTTCCATGAACCCAAAGTAAAGCGTCTCAATTCTTCTTGACAAAGGTATCTCTCTACTGTTTAAGATCATTTGGGGTTATACTCTGTTTTTTTTTTTTCTTTCATTTTTAAGTGTTCCTTTTTGATTTCAAGATTTTGAGTATGACCTTTTGTTGTATCGAACTTTCTATTTAACATTCTGTTTCGCCTTCATCTCTAAACTGTTGAAATTGTTGAAATTTTGTAAAACATATTTTTGGCCTCATGTACGGGGGCTCTGCTTGCAGAATCTATACGGTTTAGTTCTTCAGACTCAAATAAGTTCCCTTCTTTGACAAATGTTTTGATCAATGCGTTGAAAGTTACAACATTAGGCAACAATCCATTTCCCACACTTACAAAAAGCATGTATCATATGTAAAGTAACAAACTAATAAAAACAATGAGCCAAGCTCTTCGAAACACAGTTATATTAACATTTGGATTCAATTGGGGAGATTATGATTAAGTTCTCAAGCTATCTCGTAAACTAGAGAAGACAAGACAAAAAGCCAATCTACTAACCACATTAATGTTTTTCCAGACACTTTCACATTTCGTTGCTTTTATTAGGATTCCAGTCCCAACTCACACAACAAGATCTTGAGAAATTGGAAAAGCGGAAACTTCTGCAAAACACGGAAAAACCACAAGCAAAGAGACATACCATAGAAGGAATTCTTCACATGAAAAACCAGACCGGCAACATGTCCAAAAAGCTCTTGTCTAATCTACCATCGGATAACATATCAGTAACCATTTTAAAGGTGGATGCATCTGCGCAAAACCCGTTGCTTCGCATTTCCGTGATAAGTTCAGCTGATGCAGCAATTTTACCAGCTCTAAGACATCCTCTGATCAGTGTATTGTATGTGCAGTCGTTGGGTACATGTCCATTGTCCTTCATCTTCTGGAATAGCGCATTTGCTTCTGAAACTGAGCCTTTTATAGAAAACCCAGATATCATTATAGTATAAGCTTTAACGTTAGGCTCCACTCCATCAAGGGGAAGACTACAGAATAAGTCCCATGCTTCGTCAACCATATCATTCTTGCACACTCCATGGCTGATGATGCTATAAGTGGCAATATCAAAATCCATCTTACTCTTCTGTATAACCTCAAACATTTCCAAGGCCTTTTCCAGATTCCCATTAGCGCAGAGACCATCCAGCAAAATGGCACGAGTTACAGTATTAGCGCGCACACCAAGAGAGATCATCTCGTTAAATAGGTCTTGAGCAGCATTAAGATCGCCCACCTGACAGAACCCGCTGTAAGTAACTGTACTTGGAACAAATCCTCTTCTAGACATGCCATTGAAGAAATTTCATCCCATCATCTACCCTCTTGGCCTTATAGTATCCGTCAATGAGAGAATTTAAAGTGACTACGTCCGGGGAGCAGCCCTTGCTAACCATCAAATCAAACACGCGATTAGCATCATCTAGACGATCATGTTTGCAAAACCCATCGATTATTGAATTGTATGTGACAGTATCAGGAAATATATTAGGATTGATTTTCCGTGCAATCAGATCACGCAATAAACGCTCGGCATCACCCCATCTATCAGCGCTACACAGGCCAGCTATCATACAGCTGTAGGTGATTACATTGGAAAAATACCTTTCTCTTGCATTTCACTGAAATTTTTTTCAGCATCGCTATGTTGTCCATTTTTGCAAAGACGATCAATGATGGAACTATAAATTACAACATTGGCTTTGATGTGGCTTTTGTCCATCTTCCTCAGCAGATTCAATGCAGAGACAGTGTCACCCATCTTACACATGCCGTCTACAAGTGTTTCGTAAGTAACAGCGTCAGGTTGATAACCATTTTCTACCATAGGATCAAGCAGAGCTACTGCTTCGAGAAGTCGACCCTCACGACAAATACCGTTCATCAGTGTGGTAAATGTTACGACATCGGTTGTAAATCCCGTTTCAACCATATGATTAAACAAAGCTACGGCTTCAGAAATCCTATTATCGAGATAGAACCCGTGGAGCAGGGTGCCAAACGTAACAGCACTGGGCTGAAGACCAAGCTTGGTGATCTTGCCAAACGTAGACAAAGCAAAAGAAAGCTTCGAGCAGCTGCAGAAACACTTTATCAGAGTGGTGAAGCTGTAAATATCCAATGGAAACCTCTCCGTCTCCATCTTCCTGTGGAAAGAAATCACAAGTTCGGGCTCACGACCACACCCATCAATTTACATAAATCTATTGCTGAAGGAAGGGGACGAGATCGAACCATGTCATCGAACAATTCAGTCGCATCATCTAAGCTTTTGATGGAATGAGACCCACTTCTCAATTTCATACTTTCTCCTACAAAAGTTGAACAAGGCACACTCTTTCCAACCCTACCTTTCTTCACCACGCGTTGATGAATCGATCTTGCACTGCTTAACCGGTCGCACATGATGGAGTTCGTCGGTTCAACGGAAAAAACATTCAAAATTGATGATTCCTTCTAATTAAAAACAAAACTCGTTCTCAACATTGCACAGTACGTACTTTGTCTTGAATTTCGGTCTTATTTATTTATTTTGACAGTGCTTGAATAAGTACAAGTTTATTTATTTACTAATATAATCTCTAGGTCACAAAGAGATATTAAAAGTTTGATTTGAAGTATATTCTTATACATCATCCGACCCTAAATATCAGTACATGGTCAAATCTCATACACACCACCACCTCTTGAAAAACTAGCTGTAAACCGCAAATAAGAAAGAAATACAGTGTCGACAAAAAAAAAAAAGAAATACAGTATGAAGAGAGGCTGATCCGGGACAGAACATGCTCTAAGAACGGAGATAGGTGGGCTACGTCCTCGAACAGAAAAGGTTTATAAAAGTCTTCAAAAAAGTACCAAGAGAGGTCATACCAAACTCCCAAAGAAGATAAACCAAAAACAAAAAAAAAAGTTAATCAATGGCTTATTAAAAAACTATGCAATAATTAAAATCACTTTTCAATTTCAATCACAACATCGATCTCGTGCTAATCAATCTAGCAGCAGCTGTGATTTGGATCTACAAACCCTAGCTAACATTTCGTTTCCCCTGATTTAGTTACGATCTCTGAATCTGTTTCTAAGAGAGAGTGTGATTAAGTGTGAACTGCGAAGTGTTATCTTATCTTCTAATTTCCTAATATATAATCCGAAAAGTTTTTTTTGGTAGAAATATATAATCCGATAATTATAAAATTGAGATAATATTTAGATAATGCATGTCATTATTATTTGCCTATGTAATTTCCACATAGGGTGTGACTGGTGACCAAAGAAATTGTAGGGAAAAAATAATTCCTCTTCATTTCCAAACAATTACACCACTCATAAGTAATTTTTGTTACATCTCATTCTTCATCATTCCTTTTTTTGTAGAGAATTATAGAGTAAAATAATCACTCATCAAACTTGGAAAGGAACAATATGTACCAAATATTCTAAGGGCAATTCTCTAAAATGTCACTATTTTAAGTTTTTGTGACATAAATATTTCAACAAGGAACATATGACAAAAATGTTTCATTAATTAACAAAAAGACTATTCTACCCTCCTCAACAATCTCCCCCATCAAAACAAAACTCCCGACGAAGCTTGAAAACAAAAACCGAAAACCCCGACGATAACTCGCTATTGCCGTTGCCGGAATCGAGGCGTTGTTGCCGGAAAGAGTCGTTGTTACCAGAATCGAGTCACCGTTGCCGTAATCGAGTCGTCGTTGCCGTAATCGAGTCGCCGTTACCGGAATCGAGTTGCGGTTGTCGGGATTGCCCTAATCTCAAATCAAGGTTGTTCGATCTCTTTCTCAAATCTTTTTTGTTCGAATCTAAAGCTAATTTCTCTGTATCCTTGTAATTCTTGTTGTTGTTGTTGCCCTCTGTGAATACATATCAACCGAGTCAGTGTTTGTGTACTTGTTTCTGGCTGTACTTGTGTGTTCTTTCTACGAGAGTTTCTTCTAAGGGTCAAGACTATTATTCAAGTTGTTTCTTCTATTGAGTTATTTCCATGTTGTTTGTGTCCATACCTGACGAATACAAAACAGTAAAATTTTTATCACAATTCGAACTTTCGATTGTTTACATCTCACACTTGTTTGTTGAAGTTTCACTTGTCTCACCTGTTAGTTTTTAAGGAAACGTTTGTTAGTATTCAGGAAGGTCTTATTGAAATCTCATCACAAGATTCCAACTTTCGATTGTTTACATCTCATACTTGTTTGTTGAAGTTTCACTTATTGGTTTATGACTTGATTTTTCATAAATATATAAACTTTATGTCTCACATGTTAGTGTTTTAGGGAACTTTTGTTAGTATTCAGAAAGGTCTTACTAAACTTTCATCACAAGATTCCAACTTTCCCATTGTTTACATCTCATACTTGTTTGTTGAAGTTTCACTTATTGGTTTATGACTTGATTTCTCATAAAGATATAAACTTTATGTCTCACCTGTTAGTGTTTTAGGAAACTTTTGTTAGTATTCAGGAAGGTCTTACTGAAACTGGTTTCTTCAACTTTTGACATGTTTTTCAGGTGCGCAATGGGGGAAACTGAATCGATTAAGATACCAGCCTTAAGATAGAACATCGGAAAGGAGCCTTCACAACTTGTAGTTATAAATCAGGTATCCTCGTTGAAGTATGTGGACATTGTGAAAGACATCCTCAAGAAGGAACAGTTTGCTAGGTGTAGGGATACTTTTTCAGGCACATTTATCAAGGTAGCAGAACGGAAGTTGCAGTTTTCAGGGAAACTGGCATACTTTGTGTTTACGAGGCAGCTCTTAACGGTGAAAGATAACGAACTCTGGTTCCATTTTGCAGGCCAGCCCATGAGATTCTCTATTAGAGAGTTTCATATGGTAACTGGCCTCAGGTGTAGGGAGAGCGCCCTTGTCAACAGCAGGAGGAAAGCTTTGAAATTCCCCAACAGTTTAATAAGCGGATCTCATAGTCTGAATGATTTGGAAGTGGCTTTGAAGAGTCTCAGTGAAGAGAAGGTTGAGTAGAGGTTTGCACTAGGAATGCTTCTTTTAGTTGAAGCAATTTTCTTGAACAAGTATCAAAGCTATAAATTCCCTGTGGAGAATGTTTAGAGAGCTCGGAATTTAGATAATTTGTTAGATTATCCATGGGGTAAGGAAGCGTATGAGTTATTGCTGAGATCTGTTCAAAAGGTCTGTAGTAAAGATAAGCTGGAAAAATCAAAGTTTGACCTGCATGGCTTCCCATTGGCCATCCATCTGTGGATATTGGCTTCGGTTCCACTTCTACTAATGGCTTTCAGCAAGTTTGACAAGCCTCTGATCAATAAAACTTGGGTTTCATTGAGGTTTTTGGACGTTACTTCTCCAAAGACAGTTGCTATCAGAGGTATTGAAGCATCATCCAACGTAAGATTTTCAATGGTTTCATTTTCATTAAGTTTAGGAAATGTTAACATATATTTAGGAAGGCCTTCCGAAAAACACAAAAATGTGAAAATCTTTGACAACTAGTTAATGTATTGCAGGTAAAGGTGATTTGCATCCTCCCAGTCATTGAAGGTGACGAGGAAGACAATGTTTATATGAATGATAAAGATGATTCAGACTTGGATGAAATGGCCAAACTCGTAGGAGATGGCTACAGAGTTAAACCTGAAGATTGGAAGAATGAGCAAATAGATCCCTACACCGCTCTTGAAGAAATATCGCAGAATAAAGGAAAGTATGGAGGTGGTGAACAAGGGTCAGATTCTATATCAACGAAAGTTGACAAAATCCTTGAGTTAGTAACTGAAGGATCCAAGCGCCTCTCCAGAATAGAAGAGCTGTTGGGTATAAACAGTGAGGTAAGAGAATGATTTTTTAAAAAGTATGGTAGCTTTCTTATTGTTTTTGGAACTCCTTCCTATTTATGTACATTTAGTAAATTTAATGATGCATATAATTATTGTAATGTTTTGCAGAAAGTAAGCCAGTATGAAACACAACCAGCTGGAGAGGATTTGAACATGAGATCAAAAAGTGTTGAGGTAGTAGATTAATGTTATAGAAAAATTAGGGTAGATTTCTTACATTTTTATGAAGGCATTCCTGAATTTCTAAAGTGATACATCAAAATGTTGTTGAATTTTTCAGGGTGTTGACAGTGATGAATCAAGTAGTGAGAAAGAGGTAAACGACCAAACAAGCAGTGAGGAGGTAAATAGATTAGTATTTCAAAATTTTGGTAGAGTTCTTACATTATTATAATTATCTTACTGACTCATGAAAATGATGTCTTTCACAGAGAGATCACGTTGGTGAAACCCCACCACAAGAAGACGATGACACCATCTCGACTACTATTAATGTAAGATTTGTGTTGAATAACATTAAGGAAGCTTTAATTCATTTTTAGGAATCTATTCCTGAAAGTTTTTTTTTTTTTTTTTCAGTCTGAAGAAGGTGACCAAAACAACTTTTGTGTAGTGCCTTCTGTACCATCTACAACCAAACAAAGAGAACTGTGGACTCAGTACAGGCTAACAGAAAACGTGGAGGTTTACTATGAAGAAAAATGGCAAAAAAAGTTTTTCAGGATGCTGAGGGACGTTGGGATAATGTCTGTACAACTTGAAGACACCATGGAGATTAAAAAATTCACTTTTCCTCAGATACTCAAGACAACTGAGAATATTCAATGTGAAGAGGATCCAGGTGAACATCTTGCGCAGCAGAAAAGTGGAGAACCTCAAGAGGTATTGTTTTGCTTGTGATTGATGATTCTTCTTTTGTTTAAAAAAATTCAACCGGCTCGATCGTTTAATGTTTACACTCACAGGGGCAGAAAGACCCAATGGTTGAAGATGCTGATAATCTTGAAGAAATATTTGCTTCACCCCTTCAACAGGCTCTACTTGAACATGAAAAGCAGACATATGTTGTTTTTCAATCTAAAGAAGCGACATCAAATGATGTTGAACAACCTGCACAGCAGGAAAGTGGAGAACCTCAAGAGATATCGTTTTGCTTGTGATTGATGATTCATCTTTTGTATAAAAAAAAATCAACCTGCTTAATCATTTAATGTTTACACACACAGGGGGAGAGAGACCCAATTGATGAAGATGCTGATAATCGTGAAAAAATATTTGCTTCACTCCTTGAAAAGGCTCCACTTGAACGTGAAAAGCAGATAGATGTTGTTTGTCAATCTAAAGAAGCGGCATCAAATGATTTTGAACAACCTGCACTGCCGAAGAGTGGAGAACCTCAAAAGGTATCATCTTGTTGTGATTGATTGTCTTATAATTTAACTTTTTGGAAGGGTTTTCCGAAAAGAGAGAAAACGTTACTAATTAATTGTGCAACCAATATTCTTTGTCACAGGGGGACAAAAAAGATGGGCTGAATGACTCAATGGATGAAGATGCTGATAATGTATAAACAGCTCCACTTGAACTTAAAGAGGTATCATCTTGTTGTGATTGATTGTTTATAATTTAACTTTTTGGAAGGGTTTCCCGAAAAGAGAGAAAATATTACTAATTAATTGTGCAACCAATATTATTTGTCACAGGGGTACAAAGATGCACTTGAAGAGGTTCTACTTGAACATGAAGATGAAGTACACCATGCTGAGAAAATTCAATGTGAAGATGAAAAGAATCCAGCTGAAGAGGCTCCGCTTGAACCTGAAGAGTTATCATTAATTTTGCTTTTTTTTTTTCATTAGTTTGCTAGTTTAGGATGACATTACTAAATAAACACAAAATCTTCCCAAAAATTAATAATATTTTTACAGGGGGACAAAGAACAAGAAAATGAAGATTACTCAAGAAAAAATTGTTTCGAATATCCTTTCTGAATTACTAAGAGAAGAGGTAAAAAAACACTTAAGATAATTTTATTTTTCATTTCGTGTAGATGAAATGTCTTAGTAATTCCACACCTTCAGTTACTCTCGCAGGAAGAAAACAAAGAAGATGAACAAGGAAATGTCTTAGAAAAGCTGGTGAAAGAACATACTCTGGTTGACCATAGTGTAAATGATATTGAGGTATTTATAGCCTATTTAATTTTGATTTAAGAAGGCTTTACTAAACTAGACAAAAAGATTCTTAAAATTTGATTCATTTGTCAGGAAAACCAAGAACTTGGAAGTGATACACCACCTTTGACTCAAATCATTTCTTCAAATGAGGTAAAGCAAGCCGATGTCACACAATCTTTGACTCAAGGGTTGACTCAACCCAGTCCTGCGAATGAGACACAACAAGCTGATGTCACACAACTTTTGACTCAAGTGTTGACTCAAGATATGACAGAAGATTTGACTCAGGTTCAGACTCAATACATGACACCTGAGGATAATATACAGCTGCAAACTTCTCAAAAAGTTGATGAGGTATCGTGTTTCTTCTGATTTATGATTGGTTTTCGTTTTTTGTAAGGCATTCCGGAAAAGTAGGAAAACGTTACTAAATGATTGTGTAACCAATTGTCTTTGTCACAGGGGGACAAAAAAGATGTGGTGAACGACACAATGGATGAAAATGCTGAGAATTTAGAAATAGGCGAGACAAACACTCCAGTTGGACCTCAAGAGGTATCATTAGTTTGCACTTGCGATTGATTGTAATATAATTGCATTTCCAGGAAGGATTTCCTGAAAAATAGGAAAACGTTACGAAATGATTGTGTAACCAATAGTCTTTGTTGCAGGGGGACAAAGAAGATGGGGTGAATGACCCAATGGATGAAAATGCTGAGAATGCTGAAAATGCTGAGAATCTAGAAACAGCTCAGACAAATACTCTAGTTGGACCTCAAGAGGTATCATTAGTTTGCACTTGTGATTGGTTGTAAAATTTAATTTCTGAAAACAGAAAACATGTTCATCAAATTGTTATTTTTATTCTTGCATGATAAGATATGCACTAAAGTGTACAAGAGGATTAAAGTGGATGTTACAAACGTAGATATTGAAAAAGAAGAAAACAAGGCAACCCCTGAAATGAATAAAGAGGTATATTCCTGGAAACTCAACCTTCTTTTTATAGCGGTAGAGTTTTTCGATTCTTTAATTGTGTATCCTACTTGAAATGTTTTCAAAAATCAATACTTAATTTCATTATACATTTATGATTGATAGAAGGGGAAAGGTGTTGCTATTGATAAAAAGAGGAAAACTACTTTGGAAGCTGGGAAAGGGAAAGACGATGAGGTAATCTTGGCTTTCGATTTGCTAGTTATTCAACTGTGTTATTTAGGAAAGAATCCTAAAAATATCTGAAAATATACATTATGATTTATTTCAGGGGAAAGCTACTAAAGTTGTTAAGAAAAGGAAAACAGCTGTTATGGGTGGTAACTCAGAATTCCTAAGAAGAAGTTACCGCGAGCCAAAAAAATCTAGAGACACAAAAACACCATTCAAGTCTGCAAGAAATGCAGCGTTAACCATAACACCTGAGGTTACCCCAGAGGTTGATCCATTTGCCACACCTTCACTCCATCGATACTCTAAATTTGAAGAGTGGGTTTCTTTAGAAGAAGAAATGTTAGTACTTTGTTGAAAAAATGTTAATTTGTATATTTATTTTATTGTAATTTAAATGCTCAATTCTTCTCATTTGAAAAAACACAATTATGACAGGCCGCTGCTGATTGCGGATGAACAAGTAACGAAACATTTTCTTATGGCAATGGATGATGCAGAAGAGATGTTCACTTATGAGGTAAAAATAACTTACACAAACCTTCATTCTTGTGTATGTACAATGAGAATTTGGAAAGGTTTCACGAAACCAATGTTTAGTATTATACTAATTGTTGGAATCTAGGACAAATTTAGGAAACCAATGTTAGTAATTAGGAAGGCCTTGCTGAAAATGATTTTCCAACTTTTGTGATATTATCAGATACACAAAATGGATGATTTTTTTAGATAGTAAGTATTTATACAAAATTTGAAGAAAAAATGTTTTTTCAACTTTGAATTTTTTTATTGCAGCACATAGATCTTTGTCTTCAGATGTTTCAGGCAAGAAGAAACAGGAATGCAGCTTGGTACCATAACAACCGGCAGCCAAAATCATGCTTTGTACGGGAAAATTTCTTCAGAAACCTAATCTGTTTTTACAATTCGTTCAAGAAACCGCCACAGTCAAAAAAACAAAAATCATTTCCTTCTGAAATGAAAAGACTGGTAAATGGAAAAGAATTTACAAACAAAAAATGGATGGACGAGGTTGACGTCATCTATGGGACATCGTTCATTGGAAACAGAAACTGCCAACATTGTTTTGGAATGGCAATATGCTTGAGAAAGAGACAAGTCGCTGTGTTTTATTCTGGATATCCCAAAAAAAGATATATCTTTGATTCTTACTGGAGCGAATCAAATTACAGGTATATTCAAGATCACTTTCTTATATATTTTCAGAATGCATAAAAAACATTTCAACAAAAATTGAATTTAGGAAACTATCACTGGTATTTAGGAAAGCATTACTGAAAATCATTTTTCAACTGGTAGTATTAATGTCTTGCTGTGTGCTATATGCAGAGATGATTCCGACACTAATATATAAAGCTCAAGGGGAAGCGACTGATTTAGATGATCTAACTCCTTTCAAAGTTCAGAAGGCAGAAGGGATCCCAAAGATAAATTTGCCAATGAGCCGTGGTGTCTTCGTCATCAAAATGATGGAATGCCACTCAATGGGACTGAAGAACATGTCAAAGATTGCTGATGAGTATGTCCACGACATGAGAACCAAGCTGGCATGTGATATTTTCGAAGAACTTGAAGACACTAGGGATACCTGAAGCGTTTTTTAAATTGCCAATTTGTAAACTATACTTTATTTCAAGAAGGCTTTAATATGCCTCCAATAACCCATTGCTAAACTATACTTTGTTTAAAGATTTTGAAGAATCGTTTTTGGAAATTTTCATTTTAAAATTTGGGAAAACTTAGTAAGGAATTGCTAATATTTAGGGAGGCTTTACTAACTCTTTTATCTTATATCTTCAACGAATTATTAAGGTCAATCAATTAGAAAGAATTAACACATATTAAGGAAGACCTTCCCAAAATCGACAAAATGGTTATACATCGTCCGTTCAGTAAGGGTACATGCGTCTTTCTCACTTTCCTGCTTTTTCTCCCAGTTACCAATTTCTCCCGGTTACTGATTATTACCATCAATGACTTTTCACTTTACTCTTTCTCTCCCAGCTACCAATTTCTCTCGAAAGCAAAAATTACCAATTTTCCTCGACAGCAAAAACTTAGCTACAGCTTGTCACTCCAAATTTCCTTCCAAATCCATCGATCTGTCTACAGTTTCAATTCGAAACTTGAAACTTCTCAATTCCATCAATTTGTCTACAGTTTCACATATAGAAAAATGTACGCTTCTCTCTCTTCCTCCAATCGACTGTTTCAATTGTTTAGGAAGGTCTTCATTAAGTCCATTTTTTTTAATATTAAATAGGTTTGCAAATGGAATATTCTTTTCCAGAAAAGATTAAGCTTCCTCCTTTGAAGTTCAACATTGGAGAGCAGCCATCACAAAAAGTCGTTGTTAATCAACCGTCCTCGCTCAAGCATGTCGAGGTTGTGAAGGATTTGTTTGGTGACCAACTGTTTGAAAGATGCAAAAATACTTTCATGGGTCCTCTCATCAAAGTAGGTGAAAGGAGACTGCATTTTTCTGGGAAAATTGCTCATTGCATTTTTTCCAGAAACCTTGTGACAGTAAAGCAAAATGAGATGTGGTTTCACTTTGCAGCGAAACCAATGAGGGTCTCTATTAGAGAATTTCATTTGGTAACAGGACTGAATTGTCGTGAGCAAGCTCCTGTCCATGCTAAAGGTAGGCCATTCAAGTTCTCTCAACATTTACTGAATGGCACTCATTCTCTAAGCGACTTGGAGAATGAGATTCAAAAGCTCAGCAGGAATAAAGTTGAAGAAAAGTTTGCTTTAGGAATGTTGCTTTTAATAGAGGCAATTCTTCTAGGCAAGTATCACTCTTATCAATTTCCTGCTGCCAACATTAATATAGCTCAGAATGTAGACACTCTGATGAGTTATTCCTGGCGGAGAGATGCATATGATGTATTGCTGAAGTCAGTTAAGAAAATTCTGAAAACCGATATCTCTGGAAGCAAGTATGAGCTGCACGGATTCCCTATTGCAATCCATCTCTGGGTACTGGCATCAATACCCCTTCTTCAAACCAGTTTCAGTGCGGTTTGCAATATTCCGCGTAATACTACACCGTGGGCTTGTCTAAGGTTCCTAAGCACAGAGTGTCCCTAAATTCAAAGTATTCTCAAGCTTGAAGCAAAAACCAATGTAAGTTCATTTATATTTTTAAAAATTTGAAGTAAATTGAAATAATTCGCTAATTAAGAAATTGTTCATTGCAGATTAAAGTAATTTGCATCCTTCCCACCATAAATGGTGATGACCAAGACTCTGTGTGTCTTGAAGATGAAGATGATGAAGATCTTGACAAAATGGTCAATTTGGTAAAAAAAAGGGCTACAGAATCAAAGTCAATGATTGGGTAAACCAAGAAATAGACAACAACTCGGCATTGGAAAAAATTTCCCAAGAGTCTTACAAGTTTGGAAATGGTGAGGACGAAACCGAAGAAAACACCAAGCTTGACAAACTAATCAAACTAGTGTATAAAGGATTCAATGGTATCCAAAAACGTCTCTCAATAATAGAAAGAAAACTGCATATAAACAATGAAAATGAGGTAACGAAATTTATTGTTTCATTTTCTTTGTCAAAGAGAACAATAAGAGATTTTAATACATAGAAATGGTGATATCTTTTGCAGGGAGATGAAGAACATGAAACACAGAGAGATCACGTGGGTGAAGTACCACCACGAGAGGATGGGTACGCACAGTCGGTAACAATAACGTAAGATTTCTGTTTAAAACTTTAGGAAGCTTTAATTCATTTTTAAAAAGGCCTTCCTAACAAAAACTGTTTTTGTTGTTTCAGGAACCTTATTTACCACCTCGAAGAGAATCTCCTCAAACAAAATCTCAAAAAGAAAATTGGAATGGATACCAGTTGACAGATGTCGTAGAAGCTTACCACGGAAATAAATGGTGTAAAGGCATGGTCCACACCTTGAAAAAGAATGGAAGAAAAGGTGTTTTAATTAATGGTATCGCAGAAGAGCACGACTTCTCAATGGATGAAGTACGTAACCCAGAACTTGAAGAACGTTCTGTTGGACAGAGTGAAACTGATGAGGTATCGTTTTGCAATTTCTTGTCTAAAAATTAACAATACATTTTAGGAAGGCATTACCTAAATAAAACATAAAGGCTTCTCTTAATTATCGATTCTCTTGCAGGATGAGAATGTGACGATGACGGAGAAGGAGAATGCCGATGTTCTTTCGAAGAAGAGGAAAGCTGCTGTTATCGCGAAGGAAGGTGGGACAAGAGGAAAGGAAAAAGGGTCCTCGGCTGTTGATAAGGTAGTATTTTCAATTTTGAGATTTGTGAAGGCTTTCTTAAAACTAGGAAAAAGCTTCCTGAAAACTGTTTATTGGATTCATAGCAGGGTGAAGAAGCCAATGTTTCCGAAAAAGATGGAAACAAAGGGATACAGACTAGGTCCCAAAACGTAAAGGTGACTTTATAAAAATTTATTTCACTTGTTTTGGAAAAACTGTACTTAAATTCTTTTTTCTCCATTTTCGATTGATAGAAGGAGAAGGCCGCTGTTCCTTCGAAGAAGAGGAAAGCTGCTGTTATCGCGAAGGAAGGTGGGACAAGAGGAAAGGAACAAGGGTCCTCGGCTGTTGATAAGGTAGATTTTTAAATTTTGAGATTTGGGAAGGCTTTCTTGAAACTAGGAAAAAGCTTCCTGAAAACTGTTTATTGGATTCATAGCAGGGTGAAGAAGCCAATGTTTCCGAAAAAGATGGAAACAAAGGGATACAGACTAGGTCCCAAAACGTAAAGGTGACTTTATAAAAATTTATTTCACTTGTTTTGGAAAAACTGTACTTAAATTCTTTTTTCTCCATTTTCGATTGATAGAAGGAGAAGGCCGCTGTTCCTTCGAAGAAGAGGAAAGCTGCTGTTATCGCGAAGGAAGGTGGGACAAGAGGAAAGGAACAAGGGTCCTCGGCTGTTGATAAGGTAGTATTTTCAATTTTGAGATTTGGGAAGGCTTTCTTGAAACTAGGAAAAAGCTTCCTGAAAACTGTTTATTGGATTCATAGCAGGGTGAAGAAGCCAATGTTTCCGAAAAAGATGGAAACAAAGGGATACAGACTAGGTCCGAAAACGTAAAGGTGACTTTATAAAAAGTTATTTAACTTGTTTTGGAGAAACTGTACTTAAATTCTTTTTTTCTCCATTTTTGATTGATAGAAGGAGAAGGCCGATGTTCCTTCAAAGAAGAGGAAAGCTGCTGTTATCGCGAAGGAAGGTGGGACAAGAGGAAATGAACAAGGGTCCTCGGCTGTTGATAAGGTAGTATTTTCAATTTTGAGATTTGGAAAGGGTTTCTTGAAACTAGGAAAAAGCTTCTTGAAAACTGTTTATTGGATTCGTAACAGGGTGAAGAAGCCAATGTTTCCGAAAAAGATGGAAACAAAGGGATAGAGANTTATTTCACTTGTTTTGGAGAAACTGTACTTAAATTCTTTTTTCTCCATTTTTGATTGATATAAGGCAAAGACCGCTGTTCCTTCGGAGAAGAGGAAAGCTGTTGTTATCGCGAAGGAAGGTGGGAGAAGAGGAAATGAACAAGGGTCCTCGGCTGTGGATAACGTAGTATTTTCAATTTTGAGATTTGGGAAGGCTTTCTTGAAACTAGGAAAA
>OVBI01002766.1:0-16964 GCA_900406495.1 Sisymbrium altissimum | reverse complement strand
TCAAAGCAAGCTTGGCGTGAAAGTATCATACTCGACAGCACTGAGAGGCAATAACAAAGCTGCTAATGAGGTGCGGGAAAGTTCTGAGGAGAGTTATCGATTGCTGTATTCTTATTTGTCCATGCTCGAGTAAGTGAATCCCGGTACACGGACGTGTGTGGTATTAGATGAGATAAAAAGGTTTAAGTACCTATTCTTTGCATTGGGAGCTTGCATAGAAGAGTTTCTATAAATGAGGAAAGTCATCATTATAGATGAAACCCATTTGAAGCACGTGTATCGTGGAGTTCTAATCGTTGCTTCAGTTCAGGATCATAATCATCACCATTACACCATTGCTTCTGGTGTAGTTCATGGTGAGAAAGATGCAAGTTGGACGTGGTTTCTGAATCAGTTGAAGTCAGTAATACCGGATGTCCCTGGAATGGTGTTTATTTCGGATAGGAATCCAAGCCTGATCAAGTCAATACGGGAAGTGTTCCCTTTGTCTCAACATGGATATTGTGTAAGGCATTTTTCCCAGAATGTGAAAGGAAATGTTTCCACCAATAGAGATGCATGTTCGAAGAAGTTCACAGCATGCGCTAGAGCTTATACAGAGATTGGGTTCTTAAATCTCTATAATGCTTTTAAAATGAAATATCCAGCTGCTGCGGAGTATGTAGAGAAAAGCCTTGAAGCAGAGAAATGGGCAAGGTGCTACTTTCCCGGAGAAAGGTACAATATAGATACCAGCAATTTTGTAGAATCTATTAATGAGGTTTTCAAAGATGCAAGGAAGTATTCGTTATTGCCAATGATTGATGTCATTATTGCAAAATTGGCTGAATGGTGGAACACTCATAGGCAAGATGCTGCCAAAATCCCAATGTCACAGAAGCTTGTGCCGGTGGTGGAGAACGAATTGGATAAAAGATGTGTGATTGGAAAGACTCTCATGTTACAAGAGTTAAACAGCTATCTCCATGAATACAATGTGATTGGACTTGATGGAAAGAATTATTTGGTTGATATGAATAGGAAAACTTGTTCTTGCAAGTATTTTGATATAGATAGATACACATGTGTGCATGGACTTGCTGCTGCCATCCATATGAGCAGAGGTAGGGAACTTCATCTACAAGAGTTTTGCTCGAAGTATTATTTGGTAGAGCAATGGGCATTGGCATACAGTAGAACAATTTATCCAATTCCTCATATGTTTGAGTGGGTTGTACCTGAAGAGATTCGTGAAAAAGTAGTCCATCCTCCGGAATATGAGCCAAAGAAAGGATAACCGGAACAGAAAAGATTCCCATCAGCTGGAGAACATCGTGGAAGAGGAAAAGGAAGAAGAGGAGAAAGGGGAAGAAGAGGAAGAGGTGGAGGTTGGGCTGAATGGTTTAATCTCAGCGCTGGAACTTGTAGTACTGAAGAATAAAGATTTGTATTCCATATTTATGTACCGCAGGTGTAAAGGTTTCTACCTTGAACTCATGTTTGTCTTTTGATATGGTACTACTCGAACTATTAGGTCAACTATGTTATTGTGGGACAACTAGTGTAACTCAGAATAACTATTTGTATTTTGTTTGACTAGGATAACTAGAGATAACTAAATAATTTTTTCATTCATTAGTTTTAAGTTAATTTTTAATTGTGAAACATATAAAGAAAGTGTGAAATATTTGAAAATATCATGTCACTATTTGACAATGCTACCTTCATTAAAAATTTTATAAAAAAAAATATAAATATTATTACTTCATCCTAAACTAAGCTATGATTATATGGTAAGTGTGACAGTGCTACCATCATCATTACTTCATCCAACGTAGTATAACTACAAAAACCAAAAAAGTGTCAAAATATAACTATTTGTATTTGTGTACTACCTATTACCAAGTATAATTATGTTGATAATTTTTAATATTTTTTTAAAAAATGACGGCGACATGTGTTAAATATGTGTTATATTTATAAAATGACGGCGGCATGTGTTAAATATGTATATTTTTTTCTCTTCTCACTAGTACATAATAAAACTAGTTATACTTATCCAATTTTTCAAACCTAATAACACTTGTTATTTTTCAAATTCAAACCTGTTTCAAAACAAAATAATCCAAACAATACCAATAATCCAATCACATCCTAAATATCCAAAACAAATTAATAAATACCATCCATAAACAGCCAAAATCATCCTATACATCCATAAACACATAAACATCCTAAATATAGATACCAAAGTTCAGATTCACTTTGGAAAACATCTAATTCTACGTTCTAATTCTAATCTATTTTATTTTTTCCCTTCTTCTTAGCCCCTTCACCTATCTCTGGTGTTTTCCCCTCGGTAAAGGGAGATTGCACCCATTGTAATGGAGTATATTTCCTCTTTCGCTTTGGAGTCTTAGGCTTAGACGTGTTGGTCTCAGTTTTTCTTGGTCTACCCCTTTTCCTCTTTCGTGTGTCCGGTTTCTCACCTTCTTCTTCTTGTGCATGTGCGGTTTCTTCTTGGGGAAGTCCGGCTTCTTCTTGTACATATGCAGTTTCTTCTTGGGGAGGTCCGGCTTCTTCTTGTTCAAAAACAGGAACAATGGCCCACATATTTGGATCATACTCCGGTTCTTCTTGCTTCTCATGTACTTGCTCCTCTTCTTTCTCTTTTTCTTTCTCCATTTCTACTTGCTCCTCTACTACTTCTTCTTCCGCTTTCTCCTCTTCTTCTTTCTCTTCTTCACCTTCTTTCTCCTCCTCTACTTCTTCTTCTTTCTCTTTTTCTTCCGGTTTCTCTTCTTGTACTTGCTCCTCCTCTACTTCTTCTTCTTTCTCTTCTTTTTCCGGGTTTCTCTTATTCTTCTTTCTCTTCTTGTACTTGCTCCTCCTCCTCTTGTACTTCTTTCTCTTCTTGTACTTGCTCCTCCTCCTCTTGTACTTCCTCCTCCTCTACTTCTTCTTCCTCTTCTTCTTCCGGTTTCTCTTCTTCTTCTTTCTCTTCTTGTACTTGCTCCTTCTCCTCTACTTCTTCTTCTTTCTCTTCTTCTTCCGGTTTCTCTTCTTGTACTTGCTCCTCCTCTTGTACTTGCTTACCTTCTTCTTCTTCGTCTATTTCTTCTTCACCATCACCTTCTTTATCTTCTTCTTCTTCGTCTATCTCTTCTTCTTCTTTCTTTTCTTCATTTTCCATTGATGGCTCTGGAAAACCAAAGTCACCATCGCCTCCCCAGTCTGCTTCCACTGGCCCTAAACCATCGTCTGCATATGGCTTCAATACAGCTATCTTCTTTAACTCACGGTGGACTAGTCTCATCCGAGTGAGCTTGTCTTTAAATATTTTCTGGATTTTTTTCATCCTCCCGATCCTCCTTTCCATACATTCCATTCTCTTTATCAATACCTTATGCGTTTCTGCCATCGATGCCAGCATCCTCTCTTCAAACTCTTTCATACCTTCCATCCCTTTGTTGGACTCAGGCTCTTGTACCTCTTCCTCCTCTTTCTTACGTCTTTCTTACTAGGGAAAACTCTGTTAGCCAAATCCAATTCGTATAACTCTTCCCACCATATCTTCTTCTGCTCTTTACTCAGACGCTCGTTCGAAGTGGAACTGATTCGTTCACCAAATTCAACATCCGGCTCTTCACTTATGATGCGAGCCATCATAGCTTCCTCTTCCAACGTAAGTATCAATATACTTTGAATATCCTGTAACTTAAAATAAACAATTATTTTTTTCCCACCAATCTAAAATAAATACATTATAAAAATTTCACATATTTAGAAATAAAATAGTCATCACTCACCTTAGTATCTCCAATCGCATTACATATTTCTTCAAGTGGATACCCTCTCATGCCTTTTCCTGCAAATTTCCACTGGCACATCCGTGGACAACCTTCTTCATGACTTGCGGGTTCTCGAAATGCATTTGTCAAATTGGGAATGCATTCGAACGCCAGAAATTACAAAACAATTAAAACTAAATCAATACCAAATCAATGTTTTAATTATGAAAATAACAAGTAAATGTAATATTTACCTCCAAAAGAATTATGAATCCTGGAAAAGTAAAAGTCTTATTTGCAGTGTCTTTCATCAGGGTCTTCACGTGATTGATTTCCTTCATATCATCTTCAAAAGTCAGTCGCCCCCATGGAAATTCCCTACACAACTCCAGATCATCCACCAATATAGCCATCTTCAACCGCTCTGTAGATTCACTCATCTTTAAAAGCTTCTCTTTCACCTTTGCACATGTTATTATCTTCACCTTCTTAAAGTGTTTCTCCTTGAACCTATTGCTCTCCAACTTATCAATATTGCCTGGATACTCGTTGCAGTCTAATCCTGAAATTAGTGCATGCTCCTTCAAAGAATAACGAATAGGAGTGCCATTGACCACAAACCACTTCATTGTCTTCTCCTTAGTTACTACTGTGCGAAGAAGTAGCATCCACAATCCCATCAGCTTCCGGTTTTTCTCCTCAGGCATGTGGAATATATGAAAAAACTGAGGGTGACTTGTGAACCAACTCAACTCACTCTCATATCCTTTCTTCTTCAAAAGATCAACAGTGTCATACACATGACACCTTGTTTGAATCTTACAAGGCTTCATACACTAGCTACTGTCGAAGAAAAACTCCAGAGGTTGGTCTGGTCCAATATCCTGCAATACAAACACAGTTTCAACATAGTTAACCCCCAAAAAACTTAGTTGTCTAAAACAAATACTACTTGCCAAACAATTGCAAACCTACTACTCCAAAACCAGTTTCTAAACAATGCTACTTCTTCTATCAACATTCATAATGTACATACTAATCTATCTAACTTCAACCATTCACTTTCACTTTTAACTAAAAATATCTTCCTAACTATACATAACTTCCACTAGTTTCGCATAGCCTAATGGACAAACTAATGGAGAAACTAACACACCAAGCAAATCAAATCACAAATAGATTCAACAACTAATATGAGACACGATTCCTCTCTATAACAATTCGGTTTAAATTACATACCTTCGATGGGGCTCGAGCTTTTCTGGATGGTTGACATACCTCACGGTCAGAATCAGAACTTGACTCCCTTTCTGAACCTATTTCTTCTACTACTACTTCTTTTGGAGCCGCATTTGATTTTTGTTTTTTCTTAGCCGCACCTCCCCGATTTTTGCTCTTACGCTTTGTCATTTTGGAGACCAAACACACACGACAAAGAATGAGGATGAAGATAATGGGAAGAAGAAGAAGAAAGCAACAAAAATGGACAACCGATTTGCCGGAATTGGATCGGAATTCTATTTACTCCGATTTAGGATTTTCGAATTTGGGGGAGAATGAGAGAGAAAGAGGGAAGGAATCACGATTTCGAAAACCAAATAAACGGGTTACTGATTTGGGCTTCTGATTTCTTTTTAGATCCGTTAACATTTCGGATTTGGGCTCAATTTTGGGCTGCAAATGGGTCTGAATGGTTAACTGGAATCGTGTCGACTTGGATTCGATTTTGCTTAGGTTTTTTCGTTATTTCCTTAGTTCATTAAACCTTTCTTGTCTTTTCCATACATTTTTATTTTTTTTTTAAATGAAAAATGTATTAAGTTTTATAACAGGGGTATCGTAGATTCTTCCCTCGTACGGAGAGGTTATAGAGATTAAAGTCCGGAAAATGAAAGGGGATGAAAAGAAGGATACGACCACGTTTTGATTTAGGACAAGTGTTAACCACAGAAATACTGACGTGTGAAAGTTGAGCATCTTTTATATATATAAGGATCATATACAGAGTAAAATGTTATGTTTCTAAGAACATATAAGAATAATATTTTGGATTACAGGAGAGATAGCTAAGGGATTTCATAAAATACTTCCTCTTGGTTTGATTATTGGTCTATAATTTGAGCTCACGGGCTCAAGGGGACAAATGGACTTGGGAATTCCGGCAAATGCAACGGCGGCGAGTGTTCTGACCCGGCATAGGTCACGCCACCAATGAGGGAGTTTGTATTGGAAGTGACATTTCAATTTGAAAAAGTGCAAAGGACAAGTTTGTTAAATAGTTCTGGTCGAAGAATACCTGGAGTCTACTGAGTCAAAGTAATGAGAAGAAAAACTGGTACAAAGCTTTGCTGGCTCACCCACGCCATTCCTAAATACCGGTTCCTGACTTAGATTGCTTTTCAAAGTCGCTTATCGACAAGGGATATAATTCAGAGCTGGGGTATCTTTATAGTTTATACGGTTTCATGCCTTCAAAATATAGTATTTTTGTATTTATAGCTTTAGACTCTCTCTAATTTAATATATAAAAAATTATGGATAATGGAGAAAATTAGGACCCATCATGATCCCGCTACGTCTCCAAGTTTTAAAGTGTGGACCAATTCAATTCTTTTTTGTTTTTTTTTTTGTTTTTTGTCACTTGTGGACCAAGTCAATTAAAATCGAAAATAAGTAGATATTCTCTGTTGGACTGCACATAAATATCAGAAGACTGTTATTTGTTGGAAATATTACCGAGTAGAAATATTTATATGGAACTTGGTAACAAGATGGATTTTTGATTCATATAGAACTAATTTGGAGTCATTTTGAACTGTGGTTGATTAAATACATGTGCTAAATTGAAGAAATGTTCTCCTGGCTCGCGAAAGAAAAAGTGCAGAAAAATGCCTTTTATATTTTGTTAGTTTCATGAATATCTGTAATCATCCTATTACCTAACATGATTTCATATTTATTTTACGTTGTTATTTACTTGTTTTTTTAGTTTATTTTCATCGATCGTTGTGTTACAGAATACAAAACTCCTATTTTCTTAGATTTTTAGCACAGCTTCGTGGTTTTCAGTAGATGGAATCCTACGTATTATTGCGTTTGTTACGAGAAATTAAGTGAATTAACCCAAAAAAATATATATATATAATGATGACTATAATATTTATGAATTATTTCTCTTTCTTTCTTTCTTCTATTTCTTTTCTTCCCTATTTTTCTTTTTGTCTCTTTACCTACCTCTTTTGGTCTCTCTTTTCTCTTCTGGTTTTTCCACTCCTCTCTCTCCCTATTTCTCTTGGTCTCTCTCCACTTCATCTCCCTCCTCTCTTCTTCTTTCTTCTCTTTTTTTTATATTATTATACATGTATCAATATTTGTACTATTTCATTAAATTCTCCTCTTCGCTCCCTTACGCTCTCCCTCCCTCTAACATAACACCAAAAACCTTATAATAAAACTCAGATATTTTAATATTAGTATAATACACATCCATTAGATTATACTATTTTAAAAATTTTTATTTTGTGTAAATGCATTCTAAGTGTTCTATTATATTCTATTTTGGGAATGATATAATACAATGAGTTATACTATTTTGTTTGGGTCCCTCCTTCCAAAGGGTTTAGGGTTTAGATTTAAAGGCTTAGGGATTCGTTTATACTTGAGGGTATATGTTTTGGGAATTTATAGAATGAAACCCATT
This sequence comes from Sisymbrium altissimum, assembly GCA_900406495.1. Classification (NCBI taxonomy): domain Eukaryota; kingdom Viridiplantae; phylum Streptophyta; class Magnoliopsida; order Brassicales; family Brassicaceae; genus Sisymbrium; species Sisymbrium altissimum. Next base: position 9,494 of record OVBI01002766.1, on the reverse strand, counting down.
TAGATCAGCACAGTTACTCGAATATTTTTTTGGGAAAAGTGTTTTATTCTATTATATTTTGAAAATGACATAGTATAGTGAGTAACACTATTCTGTTTGGGTTCCCCTACCAAAGGGTTTAGGGTTTAGATTTAAAGATTTAGGGATTCGATTTTATATTTCAGGGTTTATATTTTGGGGTTTACACACTATAGTATAATGAGTTACACTATTTTGTTTGGATTCCCTTTTCCAAAGGGTTTAGGGTTTAGATTTAAAGGTTTAGGGATTAAATTTTATATTTCAGGGTTTATGTTTTAGGATTTACATAATGAAACCCATTTACATCAGCACAATAACTTGAATATTTTTTAGGAAAAATATTCTATTCTATTCTATTTTGCAAATGATATAATACAGTGAGTAATACTATTTTGTTTGGTTTCCCCCTTCTAAAGGGTTTAGGGTTTAGATTTAAAGATTTAGGGATTCGATTTTATATTTTAGGGTTTATGTTTTAGGATTCACAAAATGAAACCTATTTACATCAGCATAGTTACTCGAAAAAGTGTTTTCTACTACTATCCTATTTTATATAGTATTGCTATATGTCAAGAATAAAGTCCTATGTCATAGGTGAAATATATTATATCATGAAATAAAAATATGACCGAAAATAGGAGGAAAAATCAAATTCAATTAATGACAGATGTTAAGTGTTAGGTTATAGATTTGATAAAGTAGGGTCATTGCATTCAGAAACTATATAAGTTATATGGTGCTTGTGTTCACACTTGCTTTTTCTCCACATATACCCACTTGCATCTAAGGGCAAAGTTGAGACAAGTTGGACCAAAAGTCCATAAAATAATTATGATCATTACATAGTCATCTATTGGGGTTTTTGCTCCAATATAGTCATTTGGCTAACTCATCCTTTGTTTATTGTGCTTTTGCGATCTTATTTTTGTTGTTAAATCTAAGTAAAACAATATCTAGTAATAATTATAATTCGTTAAGGATATGAACGCAGATGCAGTAGATTCCATGGTCATGATTTGTGAATGAGGTGGTGGATGAAGACACGTAGAAGTAGTGGTGGGCACGGACTAAATATCTAGGTTTTTAAAGATATTCCTGATCCGATCCGCTATGTTTGGATCAATAATTTTTTTATCTGATCCTATTCTGTAATCTTTTGAATATTCGGTGTTCGTATATCTGGTAAAATTTATATTTTTATCCAAATATCTAATGCGTTCAGTAAAAATAATAATAAAAATTCAAAAACTAAAAAAATCAAATTTAATATCAAATAAAAATATTTTATTTTAAATATATAATTTAACTTTATTTTTTAAATTTCAATAACTAAATAATTAATTAATGAATAAAAGTTGCATAATATATACTCCCTCCGTATTTTTACTATAGACATTTTAGAATTTTTTTGTACCAAAATAATTGTTGTTTACGCAAGATAATGAAATTATTTGTATGCAATGACTTATTTTACCCTTTTACTATTTTAAATAATTTTGAGTCAAGAAGTAATAAATAATAATAAATAAGGTTATAATAGGTATTACATAAAATTTCTTAATTGGTGTGGAACAGTTAAAACATCATTTATATAAAAATAGAGCGATTAATAATTATTTAATTCTTTTTAAATATATGTATATCGGAGCAGATCGGATATTCGTTTTTATAATTTTGAGTATTAATGATTTGCTTCATTTTTAACGAATATTGGATTTTAGTATTTGGTATGATTCATAGATTTACGGATATCAGAATTTTCTGGAACAAATCGAAACGGATAACCAATCGGATCAAATTTAAAGGATATTTTATCCACCCCTACATAAAAGAACATTCTAGTCTATTAATTCAAACGAGTAAAACCCAATGAAGTTAGTCACGCAATACAAAGTAAAAATGAGAACGTCTTGTAAAAATGTGGTGGATCTAGATTTATACTTATTGTACACCAAAATATTTAGTTAATTTGTATGAAAAAATCACGAAAGAAAAAAAAGCGAAGCATGTTAAAACCCACTTCAATCCGAAATGAATGTGGGTTTTCTTTCAATGTTTTAAGTGATGATCATATTAACTATAAGCAAAATAAACAAATTGATGTGAATTGATGTTTTCATGAAGCCTAACCTCAATAAAAACTCTACTTGTCTTTACTTACTACTCATACATACTAATAATACAATAGAACATAGAGAACTGACCACAAATATACATTGTCAATGATCCTATTAACTATAAGCAAAATAAATAAAATGGACGTGAAATGATATTTTCATGAAAAATATAAGAAAAAAAACGTAATATTATTTTAAATATTTACCTATAATCTATCAGAAATTGGTGCTATGGAAATATTCGTTTCTCTTACTTAATAAAAAAGAAAAAAATAAATAATTTTGTTGGAAAATTGTTTTATTATATTATGAGGTAATATTTTAAAATTTTGATAATTGTTTGGAGTTGTTAATGCATATTTTTTTATTATACAACCCATTTGTTTTCATATTTCATTTATTTTATTATTCATCTTTATTTATTTCAAAACTTTGAGTATTTATATTGAAATCATTCGATTTTTCTTTATATTTGGAAACAGATCACATTTCAGAATTATTTCTATTTACAAATTTTTATCATTGTAGTTCCTAATACAACACATGCTTCTAGTTATTAGATTTAGGTTGACTATCGATCCCAAGGTTTTGTTAATTGTCGAGAAAGTTCACCCTAAAAGAGAGATAAAATCATCTCACTGCATTAGATCAGGTAGTAATAGACTTGACATGACGATGTCTGTGTTGACAGATCTTCTAACAGGATCTACTGCAGGCCATAGAGCTCACAAGCCATGAAGGCCATATGTCTTGGAGGGTTATTAGGATTCAACGACGTGCATATAAATACCTAGAGGTGTAGACCAAAAAGATTTACGCACCTAGGGTTTATTGGAAAGACACGCAAGTGTGTGATTGGTGTTATCACACCTAAAGAGATCTCAACAAAAAGGATCTACCAATGGTGGTTATGAGAAGAGCTTTACCATAAAAGAAGACATTGGTAAGCAAAGTCTCAGTTGAGAGTTAGGTTTAGAATCAATTGTATAAAAAAGAGCTTGTCGATCAGATTGGAGAAACTTGATGTACATGCATGCGATTGTATTGCTTTTTTGTTCTATAGTGGATATGTTTTAATTAGATCCCCGAAAATGTTGAAAAACCGAACCCCGATAAAACGCTACATGTCTTTATTTAATGCTCATACATACTTGAAATACATTAGAACATAAAGAACTGGCTACAAATATGCACTTTCAATAATCATATTAACTATAAGAAAATAAACATAATTGATGTGACATGATGTTTTCATTAAAAAGATAAGAAAAATAAAAACGTAAGATTATTTTTAATTTTACCTATAATCTATAATTAATTGGTGTTATAGAAATATCCTTTCTATTAGTTAATAAAAATGGAAAAAATTAATTAATTTTTTTGAAAATATTATTTTATTATATTATGAGGTAATATTTTAAAATTTTCATTATTTTTGGAGTTATTAATGCATATTATATTATATAATCCATCTGTTTTTGTATTTCATTTATTTTACTATTTTTCTTTATTTATCTCAAAATTTTAAATATTTATATTAAAATCATTCAATTTTTCTCTATATTTGAGACACAGTTCACAATTATATCTATTTACAAATTTTAATCGTTGTAGTTCTTAATACAACACATGGTTCTGGTTATTAGATTTGGGTTGACTATCAATCCACCTAGGTTTTGTTAATTGTAGAGAAAGTCCACCCTAAAAGACAGATAAAACCTAACAAACACACAAATTCTTATATTTTTCCTTTCGGAGCTTCACCTGTATATATAAACCTCGTCTTCTCTTACCTCAAAACAAATCAGACAATAAGAGTACAATAATCACCTAAACAATAAGCACTTTCAAAGAAAAAATATATAGCAATAATGGCGCAATCTCTTCTTCTTTCCGTCTCAATACTACTTCTATCATCATCATTTGCACCCATCCACGCTCGCAACAAATCACAGCCGCCAAAATCTCCCTCTCCAGTAGCAGCTCCAGCGCCGGGACCGTCAAATTCTGATTGCTCGACCATTATATATGACATGATGGATTGTCTCTCGTACCTTACCCCGGGATCAAATGATACTAAGCCCACGAAAGCGTGTTGTGGAGGAATCCTATCTGTTCTACAATATAACCCGAAGTGTGTTTGCGTCGGCTTAGCGAGTAGCAAAGACATGGGCATTGCATTGAATAACACTAGAGCTCTTGCCATACCTACGACTTGCAAGCTCCCCATTGCTGCTCCTCATTGTGGTGAGTAATTTCAATAATTTTTTTGTCTCGTTCCTAATGTTTTTTTTACGCAGTATTTACATTGTTCCGAAGTTAAATTTTTTTCTTGCTGGTGTAGCGATGCTGCACGCATCAGCACCGGGTGCATCTACTCCTGGTATGTCTCCGAGTATATGTTTAGTTATTTTGCCTTTTTTTTTGCTTTTCTGCGTTTTTTATTCTTTGATGTTTTTTGTCTTACGGATTGATTCAAAACGTACTAAACAAGTAAACATAGTGGGGATATCTTACGTTTTATTTTTATTTTTAAAGAAAATTTTCTAGGTTTTGTGGTTAATCAAATAGATTTTATATTTCATTGAGGATCAGTAGAATTATAATTAATTGTAAATTACTGGTATCGTATTTGCAATAACTAAAAAGTAAACTACACTTTTGATATGCTATACTACTTTTGATATTTTCTTGCACTATACTCGTAACCAGAATTGAATATTTGGTAACAAAAAATTAAACTGAATGGTTTGTGTGTGTGTGTGTTTTTTTTAATGGATTGATTGTTGAAAAGGTAATTCACATATTAGTCTGGTACTTTATGTTGCAATAACTAAAAAGTAAACTACACTTTTGATATGCTATACTACTTTTGATATTTTCTTGCACTATACTCGTAACCAGAATTGAATATTTGGTAGCAAAAAATTAAACTGAATGGTTTGTGTGTGTGTGTGTGTGTGTTTTTTTAATGGATTGATTGTTGAAAAGGTAATTCACATATTAGTCTGGTACTTTATGTGATGAGTTTAAATATTTACTTTAATTTTTGGGCAATGCAATCAATCAATTCATCTTCTACGAAAATTTCAATATACCATAGTTTTTGGTATAAGGTAGTTTTCTTGTCGGCGATATAAAGTAGTTTATTGTTATATTTATTCCTTTCAACTTTTTCTTTGTTTATATCATATCGTATGTTAAGAAATACTGTACGAATGATAATATGGATGCAGGTTTTCCATCGGCTGGAACACCTATGATTTCGCCATCTTCAGCTGAGTCACCGACATCTTCACCAGCTTTGGCTGACTCGCCGGGCATGACTGCACCGTCTCCCTCCAGTTCTGGCACTAACCACCTCTCTGTTTCAACACTGACCTTCGTTGCCGTTATAGTTTCTTTTATAATGTACATTTCCCCCTTTTCTAATTAATTAGAACTTTAAGCGTTTTCATATATTTCTTCTACGTAGTTGAATATTTTAATTTGATGTTTTTTAGATTTGTTACTTGTCTAATTTCTCTGAAACAAAATATATGTATTTGGCTGCACAATACCTTGATATGTCCCAACTACATGTACTAACAAATAAAACGAAAAAAATAAACAAGAAAGAGGGAGATGCTTACACACATATATACATGCGCAGACATCACGATAGGCTCCGAATGTAGAAAGTAAATTAAGCGTTGCGGATCAAGTGGATCAAACGGATTAAGTGGATCAAGTGTGAATCAAGCGGATCAAGTTTAAGTGTGGATCTAGCGGATTTAGCGATTTAAATAATGTTTGAATGGTAAAAACGGATAAAAAGATGTTCAAAACTATATAAATTTATAATAAGTTATATAAAATTTTAAATAGTTATTTTATTTGATAGATCAAAATTACTTATTTAAAATAATACCTTATAAATGCATATACCTACTTACATATTATATATACAAAAGATAATTATACATTTGTACAAAAAATGATGAATTCTAGAAAACATTTTTAAATCATAATAAACAATACAAACTTTTATAATATTATTTTTATACATATTCATATGAGACTTTAAATTAACTTTTTAATTTTGCATAAATTGTAATTACTAAGTATTTAAAAAATTATTTTATAATGCAATAAGTATAAATATGAATTTATTCAAAACATTACATATAGATAAATTCTAGTTACAATATACTAAAATAAAAATAAAAATAGTTTTTATATAGAGTGTTTTAGTTAGTCCAGTAAAAAAGCTAATATATAGTAATATATCTCTAAGAAAAAATAAAATAATTAATATGATTAGAATCTTTTTAAAAAATTGAATAAAAGTAGTTAATTATTTGAATGATTTGTTATTTTTTTGTTATTTTATTAAATGTGATGACATTAATAACATTTACATCTATTTCTTATTTTAAATATTTTGAGTAATCAAAATAATTTATTTTCTTAACATATTTAAATAGATATATAAACTATATGATTATTCTATAAATTATTAAAAAAATATATATATATATATATTAAAAATGCTGTAAATCCACCACCTACAATATAAACACATCAATGTATTGAACGACAAGCGTCTTTTTAGGTGGTATAAGTATAGTCCCCCACCTGTAGGATAATAATATACTTGTTACCATTCAAAGAATGTTTTGTAAAATTGAACTACAAGGAAAAACAATACGCAACCACTTGAAATCCACATGTGGTCCAAAAAATACAAAGCAAAATCAGAAACCATTATGAACAATAAATAGATTGGAGAATATAAGTGTTTTGGGTGGATATTTTGATTATTTGGTTTATTTTTTTTTTATCAAAAAAGAAAATTTGGTAAACCATTTAAAAAATGTGTCTTACTCAATTAAAAAAAAAAATCTTACCTAATAAGAATTATTTTTGCTATACTATCCAAGTATAAATAAGAAATCCAAGTCTTTCATTTTTATAAGTATGCTCTACATTATATTGAAGATAGACAATTAAGATTTTTCTGTTTTTATTAATTTTGTTATTATACTTATTAATTTATATTAACATAATTATTAATAGAATATATATAAGAAGTCTAAATTTTTTATTTTTTATATGTAGGCTCTATATTGATATTGAAGATAAACAAGTAAGATTTTTTTTTTTTATAAATTTTGTTATTATACTTATTAATTTATATTAACATAATAATTAATAGAGATTCTTGGTTTAATATTCTGTCTCCAATTAGTTTTTGATTTATACCAAAACATAGGTTAAAATTATAAAGTTAGTATTAATAATAAAATAAGTTTTCAAATTATTAATTAACTTTATTATTTATTAAATAATTTTATATTGGTTAACCTATGTAATTAACAATTATACCAATAATAATTTAATAAACTTATCATATAAACTTTTAATTAAAAGATATTTGTATTGTACATATATTTAAAATTTTGTAAAATAACTATGTTTAAGAATAATTTATTTCAGATATAAGCAAAACTAATAGGTATACATATATACATGTATATTTTGTATCGTTTAACTTAATTTTTATTAGTTAGCTCTCAGTATAAAATTTTAATGTTTATTGGTTTGTAATGTATACTAAATCTAAGTAAATAGTAGATAGGAGGATGACCAAAAAAATTGTAGAGCAAAATTTATATATTCAATTGAAATGTTGGTAATTAAAAATTGTTTGACTTTAGTACCAATTATGGGGCTAATGATTAAGAACTTCATACGTTCTATAATGATTAATATTGGACTTATATATATATAATTTTGGAAATGGGAGAAAGAATTAAATAATCGTTTTACATAATATATGAGATCATAATTTTCAAAGTATTTTGTAAAGTCTTACTAAATATTCATACAAATTTGTCTAAATAATACAACTACTCTAATAATTTGAAATATTGTAAAAATAAAAAAATTGTGGTTAATGATTATTATTCAAAAAATTAGATTAATTTCTTGATATTAGTTTGTGCAAAACGAATTAGAAAAACTATGAGAATATTGTAACTTAAATTGAATTAACAAAATAAAAGATAATTTGAAGTTAAATTATTAAAAATGACTATTTTAAAAATTAATTAAAATATAATTTTTTTTTAATTTTTGATTTAATTGTGAAATGTATACAAATATTAAATTATATATAATAAAAAATTATGTTATTCTAGATTAGCTATGATTATTTTTCCATCTATTAAAATATATTGTTACTAATTTTTGAAGAAATATATATATATATATATATATATATATATATATATATAATAAATGGGATGTAAAATAAGAATAAAAATTAAATTCATAAATATTTGCCTTTAATTTAGTTATTTGTAAAATCATAAACTTACATTTTGATTTATTTGTAAAATTTAATCAATTATTATATAGTAATAGGATATAAATTATAAAGTAAATCCTAAAGTAGCTATTATTATTATTTGAATCTAGTTAATATATTGTAAATAATTCATTAAATTTATATAAAATATTAATGGGATATTAAAAGAATGACATTCACAACACCTTTTCATTAATTTAATTAATTTATATTTACAAACTATTTGTATTTGTAAAAATAATGTGTTAACTTAAAATATTATATTATATGAATTAATTTAAGTAATGAAAATATTTTAGGTAAATTTCTTAAACCACACAATTTTATAAATAAATAAGTTTAATTAAATATTTAATTTACAAGAATTACGGTATTTTTATGTTTCAAATCGTTACTAAAAATTTAAATAATAAAAATTAATTTATTAATTTTATTTTTGATTTTTTATTGTAAATGTCAACAAATCGTCGACGAAACACAAATTCTTTCGAATAAGGCAATACAAGTACTCATAATCAAACAACATCACGGGTAATTTTCTACATTTTAATTCGTTTAGAATTTACAGTTTAGTTATATTTTTGATTAAAAATATAAATATATGTTTTTAAAATTGCAGAATGAAGCTAATTTTAAATGGACTTTTCAACGAAAAAAGAAGACTTATTGAATTGTCTCACGAAGCACTAGCCATGAATAATTACTCTCTTAAAGATCCGATACGTTTTCGTAGAGAGTTTATCGCTAAAAAGTTCAACGAAGAGTTCAATATGAATGTTAGTTATAAGTTTTTCAAACTTATAATTTCAAAAAGAAAAACTTGATAATTTCAAAAAGAAATATAAGAAGTGGAAAGCTCTATGAAAACGTCTACTGGCATTTAAGTTGATCCGACAACATCCATGATAATCTGCATCTGAACAATGGTGGAAAGACCATTAAGCGATAATTATTTATAAATATATATATATATATATATATATATATATATATATATATATATA
>OVBI01002765.1:0-16969 GCA_900406495.1 Sisymbrium altissimum | reverse complement strand
TTGCATTTTCTTTTGCTCTTCTATTTTTCTCGCTCAATTTTCATCCACGTCCCGATTCATGCATACGCTTCTAACACAGTTACACAAAAGACGTTTGTTTTTCTAATGTGGTTGTTTAGATAGAAAAATCATCTGTTTGTAAAGGGATATATCATTTATATATGTAGTCATTACTAAAATAGGTTTTTTATCATTCTCGTAGGCGCGTTGCATGATACGATAATTGTTTGATGGTCCTTTATAGTCGACTGCTCATTTGTTGCTATGGGGTATAATATGAATTTAATTAGCACATTTAACTAATGCAAATCAAAACTCTAAAAAACCTTATCTGGTTCAGTACATACATATTTATTGTGACAACGTATTGGGCGGTGACGGACAAATGGATTGAGAATGCAATGAGGTGTATATTATGGTAAATGCAAAGAAAAATGAAAAAAAAAAATATATATATATATATATATATATTATATACTTCCTCTTTCTCCATTCTATTTTTATAAGTTGTTTTGGATAAAAGTATTATTATTAAGAAATCATATATTTACTTTTATATTAAAATTATTATTTTATATTTAATTAAAAACAAAACTAGCCAATCATAAAAAAATACTGTAGAACATCAATAGTCACAATATATAAAATAAATATAACTTTTACTTAGAAACTTATAGAACATCAAATAAAATAAAACAAAAAAATTATTCTAAAACAACTTATAAAATGGATCAGAGAGAGTATATAATACAGAATACACGTGGGATCATTAATACATGGTAAAGTTATATGGCTGTTTTTAGTGCGGGTAAAATCTTTATCTAGTTTTGACTATTTTTTTATAATAACATTTTTTTACAAATTCTAGTTCAGTTATTTATTAAATGAATCTATATATTAAACCAAAATAGTCAATTTATATAAAACTTTCTGATTTTTCTTTTACTTTTAAAAAGAAAACCTGCATTTGACCACATCTAAAAAGTACTTTTAATTAAATATATAGATTTTGATTTTTACAAATGCATTATTCTAATTATTTTCTTTATTTATAAATGATAAAATCTGCACCGCACTTTATTTTCTTGTAACTTTTATTGTATGGGAACGTAAAAGGGGGTTAAGGAAAATCTGCTTAATAACCTAGCTTACAAACCTCTTCATTATTCAGGGTCTTTAGTTGCACATATAAAGTGGATAAGTTTAGAAACGAAATTGTATTTGGTTTAATTGTTTCATTTTATATATGTAAAAGCAGAACTACATTTTGTTTAAATGGAACTAGACAAATATATAATAATTCGATAAAAAATTTCTCAAATAAATAACTAAAAAAACAACAAATCATATGTATGTAGAAACATTGTATATATATAGTAACCTTTACATTACATATACATAAACAATTATCTTTTCTTAGACTGTAAAAAGTTACAGGTCTTCATCTCACATAGGTGACTAGCTAAAACATATTAAATCTCATTGTCAGTCTTCGAACTTGCGATCTTAAAGTTTTTCTCCTTAAGATGGCTAACTAATTCAGTTACCGATACCACATTATAGGGTGTAAGTAATATATTGATTACAAATTTTTAGGCTGTTTGCTTATTGCCAGATCGAACATTGTGAAGATGGGTCAAACACCGTGGGTTTGAAACTAAAATGTGTTGGTCGCAATGTGTGTGAACTCGAAGATCTTTGGATGAAAGTCTAAGCTATGTTGACACACAGTTTACTTTCGATATTATTAATTATTAATTAGAGAATATCAAAAACATGAGATGTTCCCGAGATAGCACGAGTGTGAATGTTTTGTGGTTGCACTTTGCAATTGCATCAGTACGTTCTTTCAAACTGTCTCTTGTCTTCTGTTTCTTCGTTGTTCTCTCTTCTCCAAACATTTTTATCTATCTATGCACCACACTATATATTAATACAACTTAATTACAGTACATGCATGTGTATCTATGTATACGTGTGATTTGTATTATAAGAATAAGTATGATAGTCATCTTCATATTAATTAATTGAACTTGGGATTAATTCCCGTCCAAAACATATATCTACAATTTCCCAGCAGCTTCCGAGGATAAAGAAGATGCTTATGCGTCTTGTCAATTGTATAAAACTAGGATTTATCCCGCGGAGTGATTTTTCTTTTAGTTTTTTTTTCTTTAAACAAATTCTAATATTTGACCCAAAAAAAAAAACAAATTCTAATATATAAACTTTTTATACATAGAATGGAATGCAATAGCAAATTCAAATGAATTTTGTCAAATCTAAACCCATATTATATTGTTTCCGAAAAATAAAGAATGAAATAATTATGCATAATGTAAAATATGCAAACTGCAACTGGATTAATATTAGGAATATTCTGAATTAATGGAATTGAATACGTATAAATAGGATAATAAAAAAAATTATTGCATTCCATTCCATATATTCACAAATCTTTTTTATCATGAATATTTTTTTAATTACATTCCATTTTTTTCTTTATCTTTTTGTAGATCTGATGGATTGACCATTATATTCCATTCATAGTAAATGGTAAAAAGTTTGTGAAATTAATAAAAATAAGGGATAAACCATCCCACACCATTTCATTTCATAAAGTGACAGTTCAATTGCAGTAGCTCCCGATTTTGCCTATTTCTAATATTTTGTTGGTTATTATAGCACATCATCTTACAGGCAACCATAATTTAAGTTGCCACAGTTGGATTTAAAATTTTAGCCGTAATCAGACCCGATACAAATTCTCTTAAACGATAATAAACTGATTAAACACCATAGACCATATTTTAATCTCATTAAGAAATTTCAGAGTATATTTTATCACCCTAGTTCTTTAAGCACAAGGATCTAAATATATTTGACTTTACATTGCATAGACGTACAACCATATATAGATCCACCATTGCGCGAGTCCCAAAGATAGTTTCTTTTCTGCTTCTTCAGCTTTCTTCTTGGGTCTTTTCTCCCTACTTCCTTCTCCGTACCCTTCTTTATCATCATGGATATTTTTCCACCGCTTCGTCACATCTCAAAGGCTATATACATACATAATTTTATATATATATATTCACACTCGCACACCCATATATATATACACACTCACACTCACATCCGTATCTCCTCTCTCTCTCTCTCTATCTCTCTCTCTCTCTCTAGCACAAACCCATCAACCAAAGCTACTGTGCTTCTCTTCTTCTTCTCCCTTGTCTTCTCCTCAAAGTCATGTCTAATCCAGCTTGTTCCAATCTCTTCAACAATGGATTTGACAATACAAACTTCAACTATTCCACTTCTCTCTCTTACATTTACAACTCTCACAACAGCTTTTATTACACTAATACCACAAGCCCTAATTACATGGCTCCTACTACTACTTCCACTTTCCCTAACTCACCTCCGCTCAGAGAAGCTCTTCCTCTTCTTAGCTTAAGCCCCATAAGGCACCAAGAACAACAAGATCAACACTATTTCATGGAAACAGATCAGATTAGCTCTACAAACTTTCTTGATGATCCTCATGATGTAACCGTGGATCTTCATCTAGGGTTACCAAACTACGGTATTGGTGGGAGCACCGGGAGCTATGTTCCTCCAGATACAACCATCGAAGAGCAAGATCATGACCAAGAAGTGGAAGTCACAGTTGACTCCAACCTTCACGATGATGATGATCATGGAGATCTACACATAGGTCATCATTATTGGATCCCTACTCCTGCTCAGATTTTGATTGGTCCTACACAGTTCTCTTGTCCTCTCTGCTTCAAGACATTCAACAGATACAACAACATGCAGGTACCAGTCCACTGATCCAAGAATCAAATATTTCATTTCGAGATTTGACTTCCTGTTCTTCAAAACGGATTTTAATTATCACATAGTTTTCTTTGGTGGGTCTATTAAAACATATACAAACTCATTCTTAATTTATGGATCTTTAGGTGTGTATCTATAATAGCTGTAACTAACAAGTACTTACTATGCCTTAAATCTTTTTATTAACTCGAGAATAATTAACTCCTTTACAAAGTTGATGGTACACGTCAAATCAAATTCAGGGTGTTGAATGATGGTGGCTATATATGTAAGATCACCTTACAAATTAAGTCGGAAGATCTTCTTTAACCAACAGTCTTTTTGTCAGACTGACTCTTTATAACCCTGAAACATGCTTAGTCCACCTCCATCTTTATTGTCTCTCTTGATTTTTGTGAACACATAAAACCCAAGTCTAAAAAATAAATAAATATGAAAGGGTAAGGAGGATTAATGTCTAGCAGATTATTTGAGAATGTAGACTTCGTTTAGTTTATAGATATACTATCCAAAAACAGCTAATCATTATTCCATGCAAAAAGTAAACTTTTACATGCAATAAAGAGGCTACTGTTTATTTACATATAGAACTTTACCTATAGTGTTTTTTTTTTATCAAATACTTAATAGTATTTTTTTTTCTTTTATCAAATACCTATAGTGTTTAATATTTTCACATTTACATCTCTTTTTTTTTTTTGGGTTAAAGCCGTTCATATCTTATGCATGGCTTGGTTTTACTGGTTGATGTTCATATGTTAAACTATTGAGTTCATCTGAAAAACAAAAGACATTTTAATGTGTCAATTAGTTTTTAAAAATTCTAAATTCAGTTACAACTCAAACCAAAAGAAGATAAGTTTGGCATCGCGTTTGCATTTACTATATCCAAACGTTGATAAAAGAAAATTATGTTAACTAATTATCGTAAACATATATACAAATACTTGCATTTGTAACAATCCTATAGTCCATAGTATCACAATGCCCACCACCACCACAATATAGCACGTGGCCTAGATTTAAAACTAATATATACCTTTTATTTTTATTTTTTGAACGAAAAACTAATATATACCTTTTAAGACTGATAACTCCCTTATGATATATGACATGGAAAACGTCTTTTTATGGTAGATGCACATGTGGGGACACGGCTCACAATACAGAAAGGGACCAGAGTCCTTAAGAGGAACCCAACCAACAGGAATGCTAAGACTACCATGTTTCTGCTGTGCACCAGGCTGCAAGAACAACATTGACCACCCACGAGCCAAGCCTCTCAAGGACTTTCGAACCCTCCAAACACATTACAAACGCAAACACGGGTCTAGACCTTTCGCTTGTCGCAGGTGTGGCAAAGCCTTTGCAGTGAAAGGAGACTGGAGAACGCATGAGAAGAATTGTGGTAAGCTTTGGTATTGCTCTTGTGGCTCGGATTTTAAGCACAAGAGGTCTCTCAAGGACCACGTCAAGGCATTTGGGAATGGGCATGTTCCTTGTGGGATTGATAGCTTTGGGGGAGATCATGAGGACTACTATGAGGCTGCTTCTGATATTGAGCAACAAGATGATTGCAACAACAATGAGTGCTAAATTATGTTTTGTTTTACTCTCTCATGCATTAAATTAATCGTATGCATGTGTTCTTTCCTATTGTTCTTCGTCTTCTTAGTTATAACCTTTTAGTTGTTTTGTTTTGTGCTGGTTTTTAATTTTAACTAGAAAGTTAAGTGTTGACTAAAGATTTTGTTCTGTTTCTTGAGATAATCTTATTTATTTTCTTTTGGGTCAAACGCACAAAAGGCTTAAAACTATTTCTAAATAGTCACTAAAGTTTAGGGAGTGCTTTGGCAATTTTTCCCAATTTGACTCGAACCATTCCTGGTTGACCCGAGAAATTTCTGGGTAAGCCGAAACCAGAAGACTACTACACTCTACGGTCAGTGCCAGGGGTTTCAAATAAGGGTTTAGGGTGGACTCTAATAATAGACTAAAACACCAAAACCCTAGCTGCGTTTACTTGTTCAATTCGATAGTCACGATGGATTCTGATATGCTTGGAAGGATTTATGTTCTTTTTCAGGTTAGTTCTGATTCCCTAATCACAGATATGCGTTTCTTTTAATACTGAAACTTAGAGGCCAGTCAATCCTATGAAAATTTTACGTAGCATTAGCTTCGAAGAATCTCTGAGAATGCGATCTGATCTTATTTGATTGTTCTTATACTGGTCTCGCGTTAATTATTAGTGAGACTCTTTAACTATGAAATCTGTTAGCAAACCACCAGTGACAAAGTCATAACAGTGAGCTCGTCTTTGTATCAATATATCTCTTCTCAACAATCAATTTTGACAGCAAAATGGTTGCCATGACTGAGTATATGTTACAGCTGTAGTGTAAAACAGATTCTGAGCTTTTTACAAAATACTAAAAGTCACATTTGATATCTTCTGGTATTGTTTTCTTTTTTTTAACAGGTTTCAGTAACAAATAATGTAGTTCTTTCTGAAAAATCAAATTGCCGTCTTTCTGTTTTTTCTTTTTCATGTTAACCTTTCAAGATCATTAGATTTCTATTTTTCTCAAAATTAAGAATCATTGAACTCATCGCTTTTCTCTGTTCAGAATTGGCAGGGAACGCTGCTTTAGACAGCATTGATACTGAGTAACGAGTAACGAGTAAACGACCCGAATCTTATCTTATATTTCTGCTATCAAACATTTTTAGTTGACTTTATTGTTTCTATTTTTGATTGTGGTGAGAAAATGCTGAATTTCATTGCTAGTTTTAGCATGTCAGACACAATTTTCTGCTCTGTATTTGCTATCCAGATAACAGGTTGATGATATGATTTATCTTCAATCCATAAGGCCTGTACTGTGGTTAATCTTGACAGGTTTAAGCTTTTTTGTTCGTAGTGAGACGAGATGCTTCATCTTCTTCATGTGATGCAAATACATAGTCAATACCTTGTGCAAGACGAAACACACATTTTTATTTGGATAAACCTCTTGAAAGGCTTTTTCATCATTTGGAATCATACATTCTTATTATTATAAAGTGCACAATTCTTTGACAAGTCTCTCTAAATCTGCATTAGAGCTTCCTCCTGCTTCAGTCGCAGCTTGTGCCTTCTGTCCCATCTCCTTAGCCCGAACACGCACATCACGTCCGCATTCACCCATTGTTTCTGCTAGAACCCGACCTAACTCATGCGGGTTTGGCACAGTATCACCCCCTTCACTTACCCGAACAGCCACAGCCATATGCTCCACCAGAAACCTTGCATCCACAAACTGGTCTCCTTCCATGGGCCAAGCCAAGATCATTGTTCCGCTAGCTATCGATTCAAGCACTGAGTTCCATCCACAATGGCTCAAAAACCCACCAACCACCACGTGGCTCAACACAGCCACCTGAGGTGCCCACCCTCTAACAACCATTCCTCGACCCGCGACCCGATCCTCGAACCCATCGGGTATCGGGTCTGTCTTAGCCACCCAAACAAACTTGGTCATGCTCTTTTCAAGACCAAGAGCCAGAGCATCACACTGGTCCTTAGTCAACACTTTCTGGCTTCCAAAGCAGATGTAGAGCACAGATCCGTCTGGACATCCATCGAGCCAACCCGTCAAAGTCTTCACGTCTACACTGGAATCGGAAGTTCCCTTACGTAACCCGATTGAGGAAAGCGGACCAACACCGAAAACTCGGTTATGACCTGTTTTCCGCTTCATGTACTCCATGTACTCCTCTTCCAGACACTCACAAGAATTGATAACACAACCGTAGCTTGAGAAATTCATCGTGATGTCACTAATACTTTCGAGATCTTGCGATGACGGAGACTGCGGGACTAAAGACGGGAGATGCTCTGTCTTGAAAACAGGGGAACGAGGAAGATCCGAGAAACAGACCGGCTCAGTTGATTCAAGTAGATGAAGCTTGTCAGAGAGAAAATGGAGGGTCGAAGCTAAGAATGCTCCCGAGCAGAAGAAAGCGAAGCGAGGAATACCGAGATCGTTGGTCCATCCAAGAAAGAAATCAGAGATGAGAGCCACCGGAGGATGAGGATGAGAACGTAACCAGTTGATGATAGGCTCTCGAAGCTTACGAAGAGAAGCCATAATGGGAGGGTTTCCGGAACCACCGATATCTTTGACGTTTTCAACGCCAGGAGGGAGTAAAGGATTGTGAGGGAAAGGTAAAGTGACGGCGGAGACAGTAGACGGATGAGCGGTGAGAAGAGGAGAGAGGTAAGGAAGGTTTTTAGGAGTGACGATGATTGAGACTGTGAAGTCGCCATGAAGACAGAGTTGATGGGTTAAGTCGAGAAGAGGAAGCAAGTGGCCTTGTGCAGGATATGGAAACACCATTATGTGACGTTTTAAACCGTTGCCTTTTATTTCCTGTGGCGGTGGCAGAATTTCTCCGGTCATTTTGGCGGTTTATGTTTACTATGGTGGTGAGATGTAATTATGTAAAATGATGGGTACGTAATGCGAGATGAATCAGATGATACGTTCGTTGGCCTTTTTATATACATTTTTGATTTTTTTTTTCCAACACAANATGTTTACAACTATTTTAGATTTTTTTTTTTTTTTTTTTAACGTCATATAATTTTTTCGTATTATGCTATTTCAGGATATTTCAGGTTATCTCAGCATGTGTAATTTTCAATGTGGACCCAAAAAGAATGAAAACAAAATAATAACGGAAAAGTTTGTTCACCACGAAATTTTAGTCGAAACTTCGACGAAACCTGGATATTTAATACTTTTCTTCTTAAAGAAAAACAAACGATAATAGTCCGCACTACTTATCTGAGCTCATGTGACCACCAGGTCCACCACGGTCTACGGAGTATCTCCACGGTTTTCTTCTTTTTTTTTTAAACTAAATTTGCTGCATTAGTTTAAAGGTAATAGATGAGTTTACAATTGTTAGAAAAATCTTACAGCTGAGAAAGCATACATGTTTAAAAAAGTATATGAGAAAAGGATAGCAGAAGTTTCACATACGAAACTTAAGAAATGACTGAGATAAAAAAAAAAAATGCCAATGATTTCATTTCAATCACGACCAAAATGACCAAAATCACAAGAAGAGAAAAAGATTTTGATATGACTCTCGATTACCTTCTAATAAGGTAGTCCTCTGTCTTCACGACTGCCACAACTTTTTTACCCCGAGACCATAGTCCATTGCATCTCATGGAATTTTTGCATTGGTTTGATTTGTATACGTCTTCGAGTTTATTGAGAGGAGTCATCCAACTCAGACCTGAAAACTCTGTCTTCAATCTCACGGTTTTCTACTAGGGAATAAAGATAAACTATCAATTTAACCATAATGTCTTCTTTTTTAATATTATATTTTACATTCTCTAATTAATTCTTTTTTATATATTTTTTGATATGGTACTCTGGTTATTTTTACAATTTTGTATCATTCTATTCTTTGGATTTTTTTTTTTGTTTCCTAACTTATTATATAAATTTTGATTTTTCAAAATCACTAATTGACACGATCATGATAAATAAATATAAGATCATTAAAATTTTTTTAACATATATCATAAAATTAATAATTATATTTAAATTTAAAAATGAAAGAGAAATCCCAAAAAAGAATTACTGTTTTTCAAAGATTATATAAAAGTTATTTTCTAGACTAACCCAAAAAATAAAAAGATTATCTATTTTTTTCTCTATAGATATAAAATATTTATTAGTAAATTTTTTTCTTTATAGATATGAAATTATTTAACAGTAATTTAATATTTAAAATCTTAAAAAAAGAGTATCAAAAATACTCATCTTATTATAAAAAATTATAATAACTATTTTTAAGAAAATATACTTCCATACATAAATAATAAATTTTATTTCAAATCCACCAAATTTTTCTTTATAGAAATATTTAAAATAATAATAATATTTGTGTACATATTATTTTACTTTTTGTTATGTTAAATTTTAATGATAACTAGTGTAACAATGTGAAGGATTTAACTATATTGATGTTGGTTATTTAATAATAGTTTGCTATTATGTTTAATTTATCATAATTAGAGTAAATTATGAGTTAAAAGGGCTATTGATATAACATTTAATTATTTTTTTTTAAAATCCTCTTATTCATTTAAAGTTTATTTTTCAGAATTTTTAGGTAGGTTTAAATCCAATTTCAATTTTTTTTTTAATTATGTTTATAGGTCTTTCGGATTTTTTAGTTATAAATTATAAAAAATTATTTTAGATAACTTAACGTAAAGTTTAATCTAAATTCTAAGTATATAGATCATAATTATAAGGATTTTTTATTTTAGATTTCTATTTTTTTTAAAGCAGGTCTTAATCTAATGTAGTATATACCAATATTTTAGCTTAGTATGTTTTGCAATTCGTGATAATAAATAATATATTCGAAATTTCAATTGATCCAATACAGACGGACTATGACTTTTCTGAGGCGGCCATGTCCTTGATGATATTTACATAATACATGTGTATACTTCCAAGAAAAACTTGTAAACGAGCTTGGTGGAGGGATCCCACGGAGTGCTACGAAGCAAGTTCTCATGAGATGAGAGGTACGTTCACCCACAAATATAATTGGACACCACAACATATCTAATACCAAAATTCAGAATGTTCGATACATATACAAATCAAACGAATCTGAATGGAACAAAACACAAATCGATAAAAAAAAAAAAACTAATATATTTCAATTTAGATATCATAGTTAATATCTAAAAGTACCGAATCCAAACACAAATGAACACATTAAGAAAGAATCTGAACGAATTACCAAAAAAAAAAAAAAAAAAGAATCTGAACGAAGATTTTTACAAACGTAATCTGAACGGAAGCCATATAAAAAACATAAACAGCTCTACAATTGGTGAATAACCGAAAATTTGAAACACCCGTAATTTGGTAACAAAAATCAATTGTTATTGGGAGTATTATCTGCGTGTTGTCGTCGTCGATCCTTTTCCATTAGATGCGGTCGTGTTTTTACATAATTGCGTTCAATATAACACATCTTTTTTCTCCCGGATAGCTAAATTGATATGTGTTTTTCAAAATCGTATAATAGATGCACAAAATAAGAAAGGAGTTAAAATGTCGATCGGTTTGGATATATCACTTCATGTGAAAGACTACTAGTTTGGTTTATAACCTTTCATGGTGCCAAGAAATATTCTCTCTTATTATTCACCATAATAAAGTACATCTTTAGATACATAGAACAGTCGGCTATAATCCCCTAGAATATAGGAGTATCAAATATCTAAATCAATCTATACAAACGAATATCCTTTCTAGATAAACACATCATTATCTCCAATACTCCACTCAAGATGGTGCATGAAGATCCTGAATGCCCATCTTGCCAAGCAAATAAACAAACTGTCGAAGAGGCAAAAGTATGGTAAATATATCGGCCAATTGATCCGTCGTCTTCACGTGATGAGTAATTACCGACCCATCTTGAACAGCAACTCTTATAAAATGACAATCTGCCTCTATATATTTCGTCCTCTCATGAAACACAGGATTTGCTGCAATAGCAGCCTTACTATCACAGAACAAATACATTGGATCCTTCTGACTAACGTCAAACACCTCCAGAATATCCTTCGTCGTCCATTTGAGCTCACTCAACGTCATCACCATAGCTCGATACTCAGCCTCGGCTGATGAACGAGAAACAACATGCTGCTTCTTTGTCTTCCAAGACACAATAGAGTTCCCAAGCATCACAAGATAGCCTGTGAGAGACCACCCAGTCAACGGACAAGCAGGCCAATCCAAATCACAAAACGCCGTGATGTGTAAATCACTCCCAGAACTCAACAAAATCCCTTGGCCCGGAACACCCTTCGTAAAGCAGCCTCCCAGTGCTTGTGACGAGGCTGTTTGAGAAACTGCGCCAAAATGTGAACAGCGTAGCTAATCTCCGGCTTGGTAACAGCCAAATAAACAAGTCCTCCCACCAATCTGCGATACTTCGATGTGTCCGTAAAGAGCAAACCCTCTTCCTGAGCCAAATTATGATACTGTTGTGAAGATATATAAAATGATGCAAGTTCATTGGCATTTTATATGTTGGTGCCTAGGGTTTCGGGACCTTGATTGTAAAACAATGTAATGTTTTATACATTTTTCGTAATAAAATATTCATAGTAGAATAGTGAAGATGGTTATATATATTTCGTAAAATAGTGAAGAAGGTTAACTATTTTCTTAATCTATGAAATGGTGAGCAATTGCTGCATTTCATTGAGTGAATAGAAAGCTTGGTTTCGATTTGTTTGTTTTTTGAGCAACTGGACATGATAATTTTCCTATTAGTGCCATTCGTTGGATGTTTTGCAGTGAAGTGAATGAGACAGAAATAGATGGAACAGATTCTCATCTGCACAAGCACAATTATGGAGTTCTGAAATGTGCTAGCAAACCACCAGTGACAAATATTTCTCTTCTCAACTATCAATTTTGACAGCAAAATGGTTACCATGACTGAGTATATGTTACAGCTGTAGTGTAAAACAGATGATGAGCTTTTTACAAATACTAAAATTCAAATTTGATATCTTCATGTATTGTTTTCTTTTTTTAACAGGTTTCAGTGATAAATTAATGTAGTTCTTGCTGCGAAATCAAATTGTCTTTATGTTTCTTCTTTTGCATGTTAACCTTTCAAGATCATTGGATTTCTATCTTTCTCAAATCATTGAACTCATCGCTTTTCTCTGTTCACAATTGGCAGGGGACACTGCTTTAGACAGCATTAATACTGAGTAACGAGTAACGACCCGAATGTTAACTTATATTTATGCTATCAAACATTCTTATATGACTTTATTGTTCTTATCTTTGATTGTGGTGAGAAAATGCTGTATTTCATTGCTAGTTTTAGCATGTCAAACACAATTTCTGCTATGTATTTGCTTTTCAGATAACAGGTTGATGATTTATCGTAAGTTATCTGGTTAAGCATGACAGGTTTAAAAAAAATTTTGTTCGTAGTGAGACGAGATGCTTCATCTTCTTCATGAAATGCACAAACATAGTCAATACCTTGTAAACAACGAAACAAACATTTTTATTTGGATAAAAACCTCTTGAAAGGCTTTTTCATCATTTGGAATCATACATTCTTATTTTTATAAAGTGCACAATTCTTTGACAAGTCTCTCTAAATCTGCATTAGAGCTTCCTCCTCCTACAGTCGCAGCTCGTGCCTTCTGTCCCATCTCCTTAGCCCGACCACGCACATCGCGTCCACATTCACCCATTGTTTCAGCTAGAATCCGACCTAACTCATGCGGGTTTGGCACAGTATCGCCCCCTTCACATACCCTAACAGCCACACCCATATGCTCCACCAGCAGCATTGCATCCACAAACTGGTCTGCTTCCATAGGCCAAGCCAAGATCATAGTTCCGCTAGCCACCGCTTCCAGCACAGAGTTCCATCCACAATGGCTCAAAAACCCACCAACCGCCACGTGATTCAACACAGCCGCCTGAGGAGCCCACCCTCTAACAACAATTCCACGACCCGCGACCCGACCCTCGAACCCATCGGGTATCGGGTCTGTCTTAGCCACCCAAACAAACTTGGTCATGCTCTTTTCAAGACAAAGAGCCAAAGCATCACACTGGTCTTTAGTCAACACTTTCTGGCTTCCGAAGCATATGTAGAGCACAGATCCGTCTGGACATCCATCGAGCCAACTCATCAAAGTCTTCGTGTCTACACTGGAATCAGAACCTCCATTACCTAACCCGATTGAATGAAGCGGGCCAACACAGAAAACCCTGTTATGCCCGACTTTCCGCTTCACATACTCCATGTACTCCTCCTCCAGACACTCACAAGAATTGAAAACACAACCGTAGCTCGAGAAATTTATCGTGAACTCTCTAACACTTTCGAGATCTTGCAAAGACGGAGATTCCGGGACTAAAGACGGGAGATGCTCTGTCTTGAAAACAGGGGAACGAGGAAGATCCGAGAGACAGACCGGCTCGGTTGATTCAAAGAGATGAAGCTTGTCAGAGAGAAAATGGACAATCGAAGCTAAGAATGCTCCGGAGCTGAAGAAAGCGAAGCGAGGAATACCGAGATCGTTGGTCCAACCAAGAAAGAAATCAGTGATGAGAGCCACCGGAGGATTAGGATGAGAACGTAACCAGTTGATGATAGGCTCTCGAAGCTGACGAAGAGAAGCCATAATGGGAGGGTTTCCGGAAGCACCGATGTCTTTGACGTTCTCAACGCCGGGAGGGAGTAAAGGATTATGAGGAAAGGGTAAAGTGACGGCGGAGACGGTGGATGGATAGGCGGTGAGAAGAGGAGAGAGGTAAGGAAGGTTTTTAGGAGTGACGATGATCGAGACTGTGATGTCGCCATGAAGACAGAGTTGATGGGTTAAGTCGAGAAGAGGAAGCAAGTGACCTTGCGCTGGATATGGAAACACCATTATGTGAGGTTTTAAACCGTTGCCTTTTGTTTCCAGTGGCGGT
Organism: Sisymbrium altissimum; assembly: GCA_900406495.1. Classification (NCBI taxonomy): domain Eukaryota; kingdom Viridiplantae; phylum Streptophyta; class Magnoliopsida; order Brassicales; family Brassicaceae; genus Sisymbrium; species Sisymbrium altissimum. Next base: position 2,573 of record OVBI01002765.1, on the reverse strand, counting down.
GGTGGCATTTCTCCGGTCATTTTGGCGGTTTATGTTTACTACAGTAGTGAGATGTAAAATGATGGGTGCGTAATGCAAGTTGGATACGTTCCTTGGATTTTATTTATGCTTTTTTCCAACACTTTGTATACAGCTATTCTAGATTTTTTTCTTTTTTTGAACCTCATATCATTTGTTCTTATTATGTTATTTCATTCTCAGCATGTGTACGTAAATTTCAATATGGACCCAAAAAGATAAACAAAACAAAAAAAAGTAACTTTGTGATGCATCTGTATCATCTAATCTATATAGAATGAAACCCACATAAATTAGAAATAAAAATCAAAATCAAATGGAAAATCTTGACATTTATTATAAAAAAATAAAATAAAAAACTCGTGACATTTCATTTTAATTATATTTGATAATGAAATCAAAGAAATTTAAAGAACATGTAGTAGAAATAGTATTGGTTACCAATAGAAAGTGAAACAGTTTACAGATGAATGGTTGTGAAAAGTGAAAACTTTGATTTAGATATGATTTTGAATTTTGATAATTTATAATGCGTAATATAAAGGAAAATCAAATGGAGATATTATCCGTGCATACTTATGTCATTTCAGTACAGAAAACCATATATTGCATTACGTTGTAAAGTAATTCGACATTTAAATTCAGCATAAAGAAAACGCACATATATAAAAACATGGCCCCCTTTTAGCAGTGGACTGCAGTGAATAGATGTGTGAAATCAGACAAACATAACCTGAATCATAAATAGTTTACGTAGTTGCGGTGAATTAGTAGGCTAACTTACGCTTGTTTGCACGATCTTTTTTTTGTTGCAGGCGAGGATCGGTGAAATTCAACCGGTGAAACATTTCAACTCAGTACCCTTTGCCATTGGCCCATTAGAAACAAAAAAAAAGGTGATCTCGTCGTCTCATGTTGAAATAAAATTTATATTTAGTATGTGTTTGAAAACTACAAATAACGAAAGAAAAACACTTAACAAATGTATGACGTCTCATTTTTAGTTTTTAGAAAGAAGAAATAAAAACGATCGATAAACGATAGAAAGTCAAGAAAAACATTATGGTTTTAGTTCAATGACATAAAAAAATCCTGAGTTCCATCTTACTGCATGTGTCTGTCCAAACACTCGCGTGATTCACTTGGACTTCAGACAAATTAAACTCCTTACCAAAGAGTTAGTTCATCTCCAAATTTAGTCAAATCATTCAACGAACCCTGGATATTTAATACAATAATGGTATGCACTAATTATTTGAGTTCATATGACCACCATGGTCTACGACTCTACGGAGTATTCCGCATGAGTCATGACATAGCGTTAACGATACTATATTTATCCATTCCAAACTGTATAAATCAGGTCGGGTCAGGTTTGAGTTGGTATTTCGGATTTGTTTTTTTTTCCCCACTCCCACCCTTATCTCCAACATAACATTCTCTTAAAATTATATATTTTAGGGAATTTTCTCAAATGACACTATCCGTATCCATTCGAAACTGTCTACATCGGGTTGGTCAAGTTTGCTTTGGGATTTCGGATTTGTTTTCTTTCCCGCCCTTATCTCTGCTTGCACACTTTTCTACTTGCAATAACAGATAATAGGAAGTTTCACACCAAAAATATTGCAGAGAAATGGAAGAAGCTAAAGATCAACACACGCTTTCTTCTTCAACCATATATAAAAACCCTTTTTTAACATGAGAGAATTTTTGTTTGGTTAAAGCCGTTTATACCTTATGCTTGGTTTTATTGGTTGATGTTCATACATTTAATTTTTTGTTTAAAAGACATTTTTAATGTTTCAAATAGTTTTTGAAAATTATAAATATGATACAACCCAAACCAGCATCTTCTGTTTATAATGCTTCTCCAAAGATAAAATACCGTGTAGATCTCGCAGATTAACATTTTCTCAATTGCTATCTGATGTCTAAACAGCTGAAGCGCTTCCACTTGATCTATTTTATTTAGAATAAGTGATTATCTATTAAACAACTGAACTTTATTCATCACCAAAATTTAATGGAATTGCAGAACGCAAAAATTGAACTTAAAAAATAATGATGAATGCAATATTAGAGAAATCTGGGTTATTCTACAACATGGAAACTCTGGTTAAATAAATTAGGGCATGATTATTGGTATATACCCTTGTGGGTCTCTTATAAATATTTTATAAATTAATTGAAATTTAGAGATTTAAATGGAAACTTTTTTTTTTCTATCCTTTATTGGTGCATACCCATATGGGTCTTTTAACCAAAATTTTTTTAAAAATTTAATACATTTTAAAAATAAAATACATTTTTATTAAACAAAAACATAGATTAATACATTTTTATTAAACAAAAACATAGATTAATACATTTTATTTTTTAAAAATATATATTAATACATTTTTAATAAAACATACTTAAGATTCATATATTTTAATTAAATATAAACATAGATTAATACATAAAACTTCAATTAGCATCATTCTAATGTTCAAATTTTTGCTTATATAATTAAAGTTTATTTATGTTAATATGGTATCTAAAATCAGTCTACA
>OVBI01002764.1:0-16970 GCA_900406495.1 Sisymbrium altissimum | reverse complement strand
TGCCATCTTTGAACCTGTAATGACTCGATAAGGACCAAAAGACTCGATAAAGACTCGAAAAGAATCTGTAAACGACTGATAGAAATCATCAAAAACACAACATATCACAGACCTAATTTAATAATAAAAACCTATAGTATTATTCCTCTAATTTAGGATAAATAATCCATACGTTAATAACAACAAAACCCACAATAACATTGAATCGTCACTGTATTAAAATAAACGTTTAGACTCCTACACTTCCATCCTTGAAAAAAAAGGGGAAAAAAAAAGGAACCATAAGTACCAGTAATGCCAAGCATTCAATTGGGAATATATACGTTTCAAAAACCCCGTATAAATATCCACACCTCTTACCGCTCATCTGAATCTCATAGAAAATAATATTAACCCTTCTCCCACACACTAACAATGACAGATAGTGATATTGCTGCCATCCAAAACAAGCCAAATTACACCACTTTTGATGATCTTACATTGGGGCCCTCAAGTCAGCAGGTTGTTGCCAGACTACTCCGACTCCGACAAATCACCACCAGATATCCCAGCAGATGACGATAGATAGATCTGGAGAACAGCCCATCAAACAAACAAAAATGATGGCCCAAAATCAAAACCGGCCACACATTAGAAAATTGGCTTTGTAGGTTAATTAATAATTGTATTCATTTATTAAAAAGCTCATAAAAAATAGAGTATTAAACGTTTGATTTCTTATTCCCAAGAAGAAAAACAAAAGACCTATCTTGACCAGTGAACGAAATTAATTCTGGCCAAAAATCAAAACTACCGACATATTACAAATTGGGCCAAACCATTAACTTGGAACGCCTTAAAACAAGAGTATTATACGTAATTTTCCAGAAGGAATTTGAAATATACAGTTATTCAATTACTTAAAATAATTTACTCAAATAATACACAAGAAAATTAAATATTAACATTACAACAAAAACACAAAAAACTTTACATAAAATACCAAAACATATAATTAACTAAAAAAGGATAAAAAAATAACAAAATAATAGATAAAAAGACATAAAATCAGAAACAAAATAAAAATGCACAATTAGAAGAAACATAATTTATTAAAAGCCAAAAACAACTAATAAACTGGAAAAAGAGAAGTTAAATGAGGAACAAAAACCAACACTGTTATAAATAAAAAAATCGTCTAGGCGGCAGCAACATGTATAAAATAAGAACACAAACTAAGAAAGAAAAAACATAAGAATATAAAGTGGGTTTGTATATATAAAAATAATGTCAACACTAAAAATGAAAAACATATTAAGCATCTCGGATTTTAGATTCTATCTTACAGTAGAAACAAAATAACAACAATTACATTAGATGAGTCACTTACAGTATATAAGAAAAACAGACTAATACGCTATGGTGGTCCACCAAATAAAACAGGTTACCATACTTTTTCAAACATATGATCACTAAGGAGGGAAGGAGAGAAGGTTAAAAATGGTTACAACCAATATCAAAATCCAATTGGATGACAGAGAATTAAATATTAATCGACAATGAAAACAATAAAATAAAAACCTAATAGGCTCAAAAACATGGGAAAAAAAAAAGAAAAAAACATATTACAAAAAATACAACAAAACCAAATAAAAAAAGAGAATACAGAAAAAAATACAAAATATACAATAAACCAAAAGTATATATAATAAACCAAAAAAAAATTACCCGCGCGTAACGCAGGTTCTCACCTAATAATAATTTAAAAGAAGAATAACTAAATAAGAAAAATGGGTTTTGTTGGGATTTAGGAGAACTCGAGTTCTAAAGTTATGAAATCGATTTGGAGATTTTGGGAAGAATTTATAACGATGTCATTTTCTTTGTTGATTATTGGCTAATTTTTGGCTAAGTTTATGAAACTTTTGAGATACGAGAAAGACTTTAAGTCTGAAGGTATAGAAGAGAGAGAAAGAATTTAATACTTTCTCTATCCTAATATATAAGATGTTTTGGCTAAAAGCTGACTTATTAAAAATAATTTTTATACATTAAAACATCATTAAATAAAGTAATGAAAAGTGAAAGAAATGTTTAGTCGAAAAAATATGTGTAACCTAGAAAAGTGAACCAAGTTGATTTAAAAGAAAATCTAATCAGATAGAAACATGTCTAGTAGCTTTTATATTTTATATTCTTCTTGTGGCTAAATGTAAAATCTCTTTCTAACATATCTGAACGTTATTGATACTAGATGCAGTTGTAAGACGCCGTTTCCTTCTTTTGACATGTAGTTTTAAGTGACATTACCTATTTTATATAGTATGATATAGATTATGACTTATGTATTACGAGAGTTATTAAATATGTTTAGGTTTTAAAACTGATAATTTCGTATAATTATAATCATTTACACTTATATCTGAATATCTAAAAATTATACTTTGTAAATAAAAATTAAAAACTCAAAAAATTTCCAAAATAAAAGTATAATTCATGAAATTGTAATGATTGGAAATAATTTAAAATAGAAGTAGTAATAAGAAAAGTTCTAGAAGAAATAAAATTGTTAAAAAATAAAAAAGAGTTAAAGTCACTGTAATTTTTTTCTTCTACTTGAACTATGAACACGAAAAAAAAATAGTTTATCCTTAGTTAAACAGTAATTAGAGTAAACAATCAAAAATAATTAAATTGTGCCTACTTGATTAATACAATATAGTTGAACTGAGACTAATTATATTTTTTTGCTGGAAGTTTTTAGCTGTTTGTGTTATTCAGTCACAACCATATGATGAATATGATATTCTTAAAAACATATGATCTATATATCTCCTAAGTCCTAACAAAGATATACTCACTAATAAGTATAAAAATCATCTGAAATGTATATGGGATACATAGACATTCATTCATTCTAGACATTTAATGGGAATTGAAATACCAAACCAAAAGAACAGAAATCAAATCGAATTTGTGTGAAATATCCATAGGATTCTAAAATAAGAATTTATGGATATCTGAATCTTACCTTTACCAAAACTAAATAAAAAATCAAACAAATATCTAAATATCCAAAAAAATTAAATTCAAAATAATTAAATAGCTAAAATTAACTAAACATTATTAAAAAATTATCCAAAATCAGCCGAATATTTATTTAATATATTTAAAATTGTCTGAAATCATTCAAATTACCCAATATTTTATCCGAATTTTTTGATATTTTAAACCGAATTTCCCAAAAATATCAAAACCCAAAACCGAACCAGAACCAAACTGTACCCGTAATTTTTTCGGATATTAATAGGTTTTCAGTTTAATTATCCGAACCGAACCGAAAGAACCGAGCCAGAACCAAACTAAATTTTATGAAAAATTGAATAGTTCATAAATCTCTATATCTGAAAACCGAAACAAACCAAACCATTTATCTGAATGCCCATGACTAATATTCATTAAGTAGGCTGGTTAATCACCATAATTAGCATGTTAATACAGACTAAAGTAGATTGGTTCATTGATATTAATTCTTTTTTAATGTAAAATTTGTTTTGATTTGCACTATCCAATCTACCATAATGATGAACCGATTAATCCATTGGTTTATCTTTGTCGAGAACGGGTTGGTGTGACCCTCCTAATTCTGAAAGGATGTTCAATACTATGGTGGTCTGGGAGCCAGGAGAATGCCATGTAAAAACTCCATGGTCAAGCGAAATCGAATCCAAGTGGTAAAAGGTTACTATCATTCCTTTACAATTGGACTAACACCACTTGATTAATGTAAAATTTGTTGTATCGACCAAAACAATTATTTACAAAGTTATCATAATTACTTGTACTTAGGATTGACAAATCTTTATTAAACAAATCTAGATAACCGAAACTTTACGAAGCATTTTAACATCTTCATCAAAATGAGACGCATGCATTAAATATTGAAGAGGCGGATATCCGTTAATTTGTCCTGATTGAATTTATAGTAGATACAAATTGCAAATATGTCGATTGGTCAGAAATAAGCAAATTGTAGATGTCAGTGTTAAAGTGTGCAAGTGGAAATGGGGAACCAAAGATTTTGTTTCCTGACGCAGCATAGGAACAGTCATCTTAAATATGGTCTCTCGTACCAACGTCAACGTGAAACCTGCCAGCTCAGTGCATGAAAGACGCGATGTCGACATGCAAACTGTTTAGGGATTACAAAACACGAATACCCAAACTCCCAGTTGCGGCATAAACTTTGAAGTTTGAACCCACTTGCTAACGTCACACACGGTTCATATTCATATAATCACGTGCTTATTTTAAGGTAGCACGTGTTTTTTTTTTCTTTCTTCATGAGATTAAGATAGATATAGATATTCCACAGCAATACTCGAAAAAAACCTACCATACAATATCTATCTATCTTAATCTCATGAAGGAAGAAAGAAAAAAACCATAAACTTTGAAGTTTTAACCCACTTGCTAACGTCACACACGGTTCATATTCATATAATAACGTGCTTATTTTAAGGTAGCACGTGTTCTTTTTTTTTTTCTTTCTTCATGAGGTTAAGATAGATAGATATTCCACAACGATACTCGAAAACAACCGACCATAGGATACACATATATATATGATATAACCAATTATTTTTTTTATAAAAAACGAGAAGTACTGAAGTAAGTCCATAATAAATTGGTTATAACGATATTATTTTCCAACATATTTACTTACAATTAAAATAGATAATAGAAAGCTATTATTTAATACAATATATTTCCTTGTTAAAAATTATTGTGTGGATACATGTTATGATTAAAGTCTCCATTATACGATTTTAATCATGTGTGGTCAGAATAGAAGGAAACAATATATGAGTCTTCCACGGATTCTATCCTGTTTGTTTAAGTTTGGTCTTAGTGTATTATCTGAATTTTAAAACACGACTTTTTTATTGCCATAAGTTTGTGTGGTAAATTGGAGATACAATGCTAGTTCCAAGTACTATACTATCAAAGAGGAATTCATTATTGTCAATTATCTCTGTATAGTGTCAGTGAAATATATCCTTAAACCAACAAACAACACTTACATTATTCGATATATCAAAAATAGTGTCATCTCCATACGGTTATGTTCACCAACCAACCAATATTCATGCCAAATTTTAATCTACTTATTTTTCAAAGAAAATGCCAAACTGTACCAAACCTGTAGTCAATATTTTGGCCAAAAAGGCAAAAACAAAACATTTGGATGGGAAAGAAAATGTCTGTATTTTTAAAATATTCACTATAAAATAAACTCTGAATTTTAGTTTTTTCCTCCCAGAAATTATAAACGTTTTTCGCCAAATCTTGGCTATAAATTTGGTGTACTTTGGCAATTTCTTTGAATAATAAGTAGATTAAAAATTGGTATGAATAAAGGTTGGTTGATATATAACCGTTTGGAGGATGAGTTAGCAAAATGCACGTTTAAGTTTGCCCACGCCTTGTTAACACACACAAGGCAGGTACACTCACAACTGTTATTGGTATCCGCCAACAAATTCATAAATCTTTCTCACGGTCTGATAATCTTTATTCAGTTCACACTTTCTAAAGTTTTCTTGCAGATTCCTCAAAAATATTTTCTTAGTTAGCAAGTTTTAAAACTATACCAAAGCCAAAGCCAGAGTTCGGTGTATCAATTATCCAATACATTGATTTAGTTCTTCAAATGGAACTCTACATCTAATCTTATATAGCAATTTAATATTATGTTTAAACCGTTTATTTATAATAACATGTATATATATAGTTTAAAATTTTATATGTTCGTAATAGTTATTAAATACTAGCGAAAAATGAGATAATCTTTCTGATGCTATATGGAACAAATACCTAGTTACAAAGTAAAACACGTACGCTAATGCCCGACGTAGTTTCTTGATATTTTTTTTGTGGTTCTTTGCATTTTTCTCGATTTTATATGGTTGTTGTTTGAGCAATTCGAAATCGGTTAAGGAGATTTGAAGCAAAACGGTTTGATAATTACGTGAGAAGAGCAGACAAGGGTCCATTACATAGCTGTTGCTGGCTCACATGTATCACTTGTTCCAATCAAAATCACGTTCACGCTACTTACGGTTAGGTTCTTCAAATTATAAATTATCACATGTGACATGTCATGTCTCTTTATATAACAAATTTAGTTCCTTTTGAATAAGAGAACACTACTTTTATTTAGAACGACCGTACGCGCCCACATGATTATATTGATGTCATTATCGAGTAATCTTTGTTTAATAAACATACTCAGTGTACGGAGTTGTTTTACATAAAGTGAACCAATCGATTGAAAATAATTATTAACCAAATGCGTTGGAATAACAAGCTGAATAAAATCCAAAGCTTTTCTAAATTTACACATTAGAAAAACATTTAAATATGATAAAGAAACATTTAAATATTGGTTTACCCTGGGTAAATAACCAATTAACAGAAGTTACAGAACTCTTAACAAACAATTTAAATATTGTTTTTAAAGGTAAAAATGTACGACCACCACTGACACTCACAAAATAACTATTTAGAAATAAAATTTTATTTTTTATTACTTCATTAAATTTGCGTAGAAACTTACGAAACATTAAAACATACTCCTATGTAACAAAAATTAGAATCCAAAACATATGAAAAAGTAACATTTTCTATTCTACTTTAGTGCCTTTTTGTGGATTTCTGTTCACTTCTATACAAAATATTTACTTTCTCGACACTCATTATAAAAACTCAGCTAACCAAGGTTAAAAATACATCAAATCACAAAAGTGTTGCTAAAAATCTTTTTTTTTTTTTTACAAAAAAACTCTTTTTTTACACACGAAATCAGTTCTTCTACCATTATTCTTGCTGCGTAGAAGACTTACAAGCTGAACTATTTTCCATAAATGATTTTCAATTTATCTAGAGCAACACGAATTTCACATTTTTTAATAGTATACGGATTTCACATATGAAACATGGAGGCCTTGTTTGTTTTGGTGTCTCTGCTATTTACATCAACGACTAAAGTTTTTCATTTTCTTTTTTACTGATTTGGTGGGATGAAAAATAGAGAAAACAGTATCAAATAACTAAAGGAATTATGACACTTTTTGTCCTTTTTCTCTTTTCCAAATTGTAGAAAAACAGTCTTTTTTTTTCCTCTTTCCTATTAAATTTTGTGTTATTGATTGTTGTCGCCAGATTCTTAAATAGAAACATTATCTAAACGCATTTCCAATTCAATTTTTTTTTTAAAAAAAAAAATTTAAAGTGGAATTGAATTTTGTTATAAAATAGAGTAATAAAAAATAATCTTATTTTTATTCTACATTTCAAGTATTTTTTTTAAATTCTATTTTACAGTTGAAAATAGAATAGAGTTTGAATAATTTACTCTAAAATATAGTTTTATTCTATTTTATAATAAGAAATACAATGAAATTGAAAGTAATATAGATAACAAACTGAACCAAAAATTCACCAAAGAAAAATTGATACTATTTAAAAATGTATAATTATCTAAAACTTGAAATCCCAGATAAATCAACTCTATTCACATTGGTTCAATTTTCAAGATCACTAGAAGATGCTTTTAAACAAATTATTTATAATCCTGAAAATCGACTTGATAAATTACCTGTTCTCTATATATGTCCCAATAAATTCCCAAGGATACATTTCTAAACTAAATACTGTAACTATATATATATTTAGTGACAATGAATGTTTATCAAATTAGGTAAATAGTTATGGATAATTATTTTCAAAAGTAAAGAAAGTTAGTTCTATGGGCAATTTCAATCCAATATGACATTTAAAAGATCGGTGTGACTCATTGGTCAGGTATTAGATGAAACGTTTGTTTTGAACGATTATTTGAGATTGTCGTCTATGTCTCCATTTAGTTTTCTCTTTGTTTTGCGGGCATATTTGGCAGTTGGTTTGACCTTCTATTTTTCTCAATTGAGCTGTGTATTTCTGGTTTTTATGAATGGAAGTTACCAAAAAATACACAGACAACTGAGTGGAAAGTTTTTCTAAATAAGTTGCTGCTTTTCCAAAAGCAAAATATTTTATTCAAAATAACATGATATTTTTAAAAATAAGAAATATCATTTTAATATTTTCATACAAATTAATAAAAACATATTTTCTCTGTTCCATTATATATTTTATAATTAAAAGTGTCAAATTTTAAAATATATTATATAATATATATATACAGTTTTGATTTTTTTTTTTTTTTATATTAGAAACAGTGAAACACCATTTGATATTTAACAGTAGAAAATACTACAAAATAAATTTGTATACAAAGATCAAATAGATTTAATTTTACATATAAAGTTATCAAAACATCTTATAGATTAAAAAAAAAATTCTAGTATGGGATAAAGGAGTATTAAATATTCAATTAAACTCTTCAATGCAAGTTATCTCTTGAAATTCTTTATTAGAGTAAAAGTTAAATTAGGTGTTTTGTACCAAATTTTGCATTACAAGTATTACAACCACAATTATTATGAAGCAAAAATAAAAATCCTTGAATGACACTTATTTTAAAGGAATGCTACTGATTAAGAGTTCTTGCAACCAAAAACAAAAGTCGCAGACAAATTAGTTACCTTTCACAATATGGTCGTCATATGTCTAATAACACAAAAACAAAAAATAATATTCTGAAAATCTTATTTCACTTTTTACAGAAATATATAAAGAATCTTTTTGTCAACATAAAATAAAGATTTTTTTTCTCTTAAAACATAAATAAAGAATTTCAAGTGGACGTTAACAAAAGTAATTTTTAAAATGTTTTGTTTTTTTCTATAAGAAAATGAAGAATTTTAAACATCATTATAAAATTATTAGCGAACCATGCATTGCATAAGGTATAAGTAGTAAAATTCCCAAATTATTTTCTTTAAACTACTTCAGGATATATTTCACCAACAAAAAACAAACATAGTATGAAGAATCATCTTGTCAGACAGAAATAAATAATTTTTTCTCTTAAAACATAAAAAAAAATTCATGTGGACGTAAACAAAGCTTTTTTTTCCTGAAATGTTTGGTGTTCTTAAGAAAATTAAGAATTTCAAACATTATTATCTAAATAAGGTAAGCTGTAAATTTCCCAAATTATTTGCTTAAAACTACTTCGGGACATCTTTAATAAAAAAAAAAAGACTAAGATTACTACAATATACGACGAAATTTTGTAATTTCCTTGTTTATACGCTAATCAGTATTCACCATCTGCTGGTCCCCGGCAGGGTTTTGTTTTTAAAAACACATCAAAATGAATAATAACTAAAATATATGTGAGAACACATGTCTGTCCACAACAATTGAGGGAAAGAATCTCTATTTAATTGAGCCTCAAGTTTTTTCTTTTCTCGTACCACACCCTCACTCACACCTCTCTCTCCTCTTTCCTCTCACCTTCCCTCTACTCTCTCTCTCTCTCTTTCTCTCTCAGACAAAACACAATGTTACTAATCATCTCCTTCATCCTTGTCTTAACCTTCTTCCTCTTCACATTCTCACTCTTCCACACAATCTTCCATCAAAAGCTACGTTACTGCTCCTGTGAGATCTGCCATGCTTACCTCACGTCAAGCTGGAGAAACGATTTCGTCAATCTCAGCGACTGGTACGCTCATCTTCTCCGGAGATCTCCGACGTCGACGATCAAAGTCCACGTACTCAACAGCGTCGTCACCGCGAATCCTTCAAACGTCGAACACGTACTCAAAACGCGTTTCCACAACTACCCGAAAGGTAAACAGTTCTCCGTTATCCTCGGTGATCTCTTAGGCCGTGGGATATTCAACTCCGATGGTGACACGTGGCGTTTCCAGAGAAAACTCGCGAGTTTGGAGCTCGGGAGCGTCTCCGTTAGAGTTTTCGCTCACGAGATCGTTAAAACCGAGATCGAAACGCGTTTGTTCCCGGTCTTGAACTCTTTCTCCTCCAAACCCGGTTCGGTTTTGGATCTTCAAGATGTTTTCAGAAGATTCTCGTTCGATACGATAAGTAAACTGAGTTTCGGTTTCGACCCTGACTGTCTCCGGCTTCCTTTCCCGACGTCGGAATTTGCTGTCGCGTTTGACGCGGCTTCGACGCTTTCAGCGAAACGCGCGTTGGCTGCGTTTCCTCTCTTGTGGAAAATCAAAAGAATATTTAAAATCGGTTCAGAAAAAGAGCTTAAAGAATCTATCGATGTGATAAACCGGTTAGCCGGAGATTTGATCAAGCAACGGAGGTTAACCGGTTTAACCAAGAAAAACAACGATTTAATCTCGAGATTCATGGCAGTTGTCGCGGAGGATGACGACAAGTATCTCCGAGATATCGTCGTAAGCTTTCTATTGGCTGGTCGAGACACGGTCGCTGCTGGTTTAACCGGATTCTTTTGGTTATTAACACGTTATCCGAAAGTTGAGAACCGGATACGGGAAGAATTGGACCGGGTCATGGATTCCGGTTTTGACTCATTCACTGCCTCTTGTGATGAAATGAGAGAGATGCATTATTTGCATGCGGCGTTGTATGAAAGCATGAGATTATATCCGCCGGTTCAATTTGATTCCAAATTCGCTTTAAACGATGACGTTCTGGCTGATGGTACGTGTGTTACTAGAGGGACTAGAGTCACGTATCATCCTTACGCAATGGGTCGGATGGGCCGGATCTGGGGCCCTGATTACGAAGAGTTTAAACCGGAGAGGTGGTTGGATAACGAAGGTAAATTCCGGCCTGAAAATCCGGTTAAGTATCCAATTTTTCAGGCGGGAGCTAGGGCTTGTGTGGGGAAAGAAATGGCCATCATGGAGATGAAATCTATAGCCGTGGCGATGATTAGAAAGTTCCAAACACGGGTCCAAGGTCCCGAATCCACCGAGTCGCTCCGGTTTGCGCCGGGTCTCACGGCGACGGTTAAAGGTGGATTGCCGGTTATGATCCAACAAAGGAAGGCTTAAGGAATTTTTTTCTAATGAGCTACTAGGTTCACAAATTATATGTAAAGTCAGATATATAATAATACGTTATTTAAAGTTTAAAACATAGATAGAGTCTGGTTTTTAACTGACCAATTATTGTTAACATGCTAGCACACTTGTTGACAACATCTATGTGTACCATTTTATATCTATTACTTTAATTTAGCAAGGCAAGTGGGTCTTAATTCTGAAAACTGGAATCTTAATTAAATAATGCTTCAATTTAATATGATTAGTGATTACCTAAGTAACCAAAAAAGGAGTTCATCAGGTTTATGTAAATACAATAGCTTTAATTTGGATGATGGTTTGTTATAATATTGCTAGATTCACATGAGTGTCGGTATGTATGAAAGAACATAGTGATTGCATGCGGATTAGAGTATTCGCTTTTTTGGGGTCATATATATAGAGAACCATTTGATAATATTATATATATATATATTTGTAAGTGAACTGAACAAAAAATATATAATTTGTAATGTACGTGACGAAAGTATCCCTACTGGCCATTTTAGAAAAAAAAAGTTGTGTAAACTCATTCCTTGTTCCACTTAATTGATACGTAAATGTACTGACAATAGTAATTATGAGTTCAAAATATGTATCGAAGTCCCTAACCTTTGAGATATGTGAAAAACCAAGTATGTATGCCATTAAAAACATCTACATAGATCAATCATGATTAAAACCACAGTAGGGTGAATTAAACAATGGTCTCATAAACTCATGATGAATCCTCCGATCACTAAACTACCAATAATTAGTTAAATAGATTAATATACATACCTATATTTATACTTTTAGCTGCTTGTTTGATAATCTATGTAAACATTCTAAAAGCAATCTCTCGGTTTATACTTGTTCCATGCGCACGTATAATAAACAATCGATAACTTTAATACTTTTGTTGACTGGGTATTTTCAAAATATAAAAGAAAGCAATTGTAAAAATTAGTTTATACAAACTTTATTATTGTTGACATGTTTCTATAATTTAGAAATAAAATAATTATAACAACAACACTGTATTGTGAACTGGAAAAGCTACGTAAAATATATATTGATTAATAATATATGACTTTATACATAAATCATAATTAATTTGAGTATTGGTAAATTTTTTTTTTTAACTATCCACACGAATCTAGGCGATTTCATTAAAATAATCGTTTAGAAAAAAAGGTAAAGACGATCTAAATAAAGTTGTGTGTGACATGACTATTTTGTGTTCTTACTATTGGTCCAAAAAAGATGTCAACAAATTTTGTATTATTACTATTTACTTTCTTAGTAAACATTTCCTATCAATTATTTTTTATGGGCAGGCTATTTGTTTGAAACACTCGTGAAATTCTATATAGTAATACCTGCTTTCAAAAAAAAAAAAATTCTGATATAGTAACATGTTATCTGTTTAAGATTTAAATCAACTATAAGTTGTTTTCTGGGGACCAAACTACTATATATAACATTTGTTTATGTAAAGAAAAGGTCAGTGTCATTTATTTACTTAATGGAAATGTAAGATTAGTTAGTGGCTATGCTCTTGAAAGATCATGATTTTGAACATAGTTCTAGAATTATGGTTGATTATATGTAAAGGAGATATTTAAGTAGTTTTGGTGCCCATAGAATGGATAGATATATACTTTTACGATGTGATTAATTAGGTGGTATCCAATAAAATATTTTAGAAAGTGGAATATATAATAATTATATCACCTATATATGCGGAATCGTACAACCTATAATTATAAACTCCAAATGATTAGATTCAACATAAACTAATTAGAACGATTAACCTAAGATGCCAAGAGATTTAATTGTGCAAGCACGACGTACGCTTACCACTTGTAATCTTGTATTTTCTCAAAGTTTTAGTTTTACTACTCTTTTTAAAATCAATTGTCTACAGACTACTACAGCTTGATGTTATAAACCATGGTCTATGTCCGTATATAGCCGCCAATTATAAAATAAACACATATTTTTTTCAAATTTATTCGAAGAGCTGCATCAATTCGGGCAAGTGATGACGGTGTTTATAAAATTTTGCGGCGGATGGTGGGTTTATTTATTAATAAATAAATTTTGCGCAAAAAATAAAACAAATATGACTGGGAAGATCAGAAAGGGACACGTTGAGAATGTGAAGATCGTGGTGGATGTTGAGGTGGAATCAATTTGGGTAAGTGGTCCTCATTGTTAACTGTTAAGTTTTGTTGTAAATTATGCAAATGACGAAGACAGCTAACTAATCAACAAATTCACCATTTTCCACAGTTTCCTCATTCTTTTCATATACTTTATCTTAAATCTATTTATGCCGATGAAGATCACGATCATATCTTCGATCCCTGTGATCTGACCGAGTAATAATATATCACAAGATATACATTTGTGTTATGCCGGTGTTATGTATTGATGTTGTTCACATGATATTACCAATCGCACCAAAATATTAAATTATGTCGACAACTTTTTTTTCCATCTGATGTGTAGAATGCGAAAAGGGGGACTTTACATGTAGACTCTTTAAGCAAAGCGACGAAATTACCCGAATAAATAATATGGTGTCGTGTAATAGTAGTGTATCTAGCATAGTTCGAATATTTTTTCCATCAACTAATCAGTCTAGTAAATATTTAATCCGGTTGGTATATTACATATATAGATACATGGAATAATCCGAACTTTTTTGGTCAACTAATCAGTCTATTTGCTTTCAAAAAAAAAAAAAAAACTAATCAGTCTATTAAATATATAACCCCGTTAATATATATTCATATAATCAAGCTCAATATAATACAACTTGCTCAGATTAATACATGCAATTTTATAAGTTTCTGTTTTAGACATACGAGTACGACCAAAAGAAAAATAATTTTGTGTGGGACAATAGAAACGGGTTTGGGAAGACTGGAGTAGAGTCTAGGCCACTTTGGACATTATAGATTATGTGGAGCAATACATTCTATATCATATCGGGTTTCAATAACTAGATAGCTAAAAAATGCCATATTGGCCCAAACAGATGACTCTTTAAAGGACTTCACCATCTTTTATTTATTAACTAGGGTTGTGCCCGCGCTACGCGCGGGTTGTGTTATAAATTTTTTCCTTTTTTTTTTAATATTAATAACCCACAATCCAAATTTGGATCTGTAGTTTTTTATTTTTTTATTTTGGAGAGTTTAATATGTTTGAGGTTTTTTTTATATCTATTATGTCTTATTTTGATGTTTTTTTATATATGTTTTTTGGGATGAATAAAGTTTTTTTTTATTGTTTAAAATATTACAAACAGTACAGATCCTTTTTATGTTAAAATATTTAGTATAATAAATCATGTCATATTTGTTTGGCTTTATTATTTAATTGTTTTTTTGTTCTAATGGCCATGTTTTTTTTTCCCTTCCCCTTTAATTGGTGCATTTAGACGTTTATTTTTTTGGTTGAGGCTTCTATAGATTCTATATGTAATGTAAGGTATGAGATTTTAGTTTTTTTTTTTGGTTGTTGATGTTGTCCTATTAGTCTTTTCTATTAAACGATTATTTGATTTAATAATTTTTGTTATATGAACAGTGTCGTGTATAATTGATTTACTGATTTGGTGAATATAAAATAATACCGTGTGTTGTGTGTTTTTTTTTTTTGAGAAATCTTTTATCATAATTTGGATTATAGATATTTTCAGTAATATTTTTCCAGTGAAGTTTTATTTATTAGGGTTTAAAAATGTGAAATATATGAATCTATTAATTTTTAAATTTTGGTGTATTTTAATTTTTTTTTTTTCGTTTTAGTTGATGTAATTTATATCTTTTTTTTTTTTTAAGATCTTATTTTGAAACTATAATGTTACGTCTTATGGAGTTGGAAAATAGATATATCTGAAAATTATGTATAATCCCTAATTTTGATCTGCCATTTATTATTTATGCAGGGATATTCTTCCAATTTTTTGATGGCCTTTGTTTTTATACTAATTTATAAAATAATTTGATAATATTGAATTTTGTTTATTTTCTGTTATTTATAATTTTTTGACGTGTTAATTTTTTTATTTGGGAAAGTTGTGAATATTCTATTTGTATGATTGATGGCATAAATTTAAGAGCGGATTGCAATAGTTTTGATAGTTAATTTTTTGTTTTTTTATTAGGGTTAGTATTTGGTAATCTATGGTCGTGTATCCACGTATGCCAAAAAAAAAAATTATCAGACATTGTCACGTGGCAACTTAAACTAAAATCTATGTATATGTTATAATCGGGCCATGCATTCATATTGACACAAATGGGCCTCGCATTCATATTAACACAAATCTTTAGCTAGATTCAGACAAAAGAAAAAAAAGGCCCAAACGTAACAACACTCTACTCTATTGTCGTCGTCTCCCGTCTTCCTCCACCTATCTGCGACTCTCGCGCACATCGACATCACCAAAAATGGCTTCTATGGCTTCTATAGGGTCTCTTTGATTTTGTCACTCATCACTCATTCTCCTCGAGATGTTTCACGCCCAGGTACTGTTTCGTCTCTTTGTTTTCCCTTAGGGTGTAGATTGAAAATTAAAAAAGACGATTTCACGAAGTATCTCACAAGTTAACACCACTAATTGAAGCACCAGTAGCAAAGAACCTTTCCGAAATTGTGGTGTTTTTGAGAAATTTCCGATTCCCTCATTAGGTCTCTATGATTAATCACCTGATAAACCTTTTTCACTTTTTAATTATTTCCTCCGGTTTGCTCGGGACAAAAAGCAAAACGGTGGCGAAGATGGCTGTTGCTTGGATAAAGTTTCTGAGGAACAAGAGACAACTTGTGGTAAAGCAAATGAGGCGTGATAGCACCGTTCTTCTTCAGCGCGGTGAACTTGCGACCCACTCGAATCAGAGTATTTCACTTTTCTGCGTCACCTTTGAACTTTTTAGAATTTCTCTGCAATTCAATCCAATGAAGCTTTCCTTTAGTTTGATCGAACTTTTCCTCTCTTAAGTTTGATACCCTTCACTAAGGCAGCATTCATGTCTTTCTTACAGCTGCAAAGAGACAGAGTTTGCAGGAAGGGATCGAACGCGAATTTGAATGTACATTCTCTTTGCGACCTGCATTCAAATAACTCCTCTCTTTTGGTGGATAAAATCTTTAATCTAAAACAGTCTGCTTTGTCTTCTGTTTGATTTCCTAATTGTAGCCGCTACAAAAGAGCTTCACCAACGAAACGTTAATGACTTCACGAGACGAAATCATCGAGCATTTCTGCCAACTCATCGTTTCCCATTTACTCTCACCACCACACAAAAGTCAGTTTCAGTCACGCTCTAGACTCTTTACTTATCTCAATTTTGTGTTCTCATATGTGTTTGGCTTTCTTTAAGCAGTTTCCCATGTTGCAAGTCTTACATGTCCATTCCTCTCTCCTGAATTGGAAACAGGCTCATCAGAGAGCTGTGTTGAAGCATTTGAAATGGCCTGAGCGGGATTCTCTTTCCCTGCAAGAGGCTGCAGTTGAGTAACGCGACCTAAAGAAACTGTCTAAGCATAAAGGTTCTTTTGTGCTTCTGACTGGTTATAAGGTACTTCTTTTGTGCTCGGTAGTATAGATTGTTACTGTCCCTTACAACTTTGCTTGATTTGTTTTTCTGTCAACCAGTTAATTCGTTAGAAAATTTTTCACTCCTTTCCTAATGTTTTTCTCGCTAGGCCTTCCAGATGTTTAGAAGCTCAAGTTTGCAAATCTTATTGGGCTTCCAAAATATCTCTCCTAAAAAACCAAAGCAAAATACCTTAAATGGCGTGTATCAACTCATCTCCTTCTTTGCTTCTACCTTCCATTGCCTTTACCTCTCCCGACTTTCGATTACATTACCCTAAACTGTTATGACCATTACTCCTTTCACTTTAAACCACCTATTAAATGCATTTGATTCCTTCTCACGACCCTCCACCATC
>OVBI01002763.1:0-16973 GCA_900406495.1 Sisymbrium altissimum | reverse complement strand
GTCTTTGTGAGAATCCTTGTGCAACAAGCCGTGCTTTATATCTCACAATTTAGTTGTGCTTATTTCTTTTTCGCACAAAGACCCACTTATGTCCAACTGGCTTTATTTCTCAGGGAGTCCGAATTATCGGTCCAAAAACATCTTTTTTCCTTAAAAAATTTAACTCCACGTTTATGGTTTCTTTCCACTTATCCCAATTCTTACTTTGAGTGCACTCTAATATAGACGTGGGTTCTGGATCCTCATTCATAAGTTCAAGTGCTACTGCATATGCAAATACATCATCGATATCGATATCTTTTCTATTTCATTGTAACCCAGACATGACATAATTTATTGAGATCTCATTGTTGTCCGGAACTTCAGGACCTGGAGGCTCGGCGTCCCGAGCTTCACTTGTTGGTTCCGTCCGTCCCCCTATGTCTGGTGTTCCGTTTTCCTCGGAATTAACAACGGTTTGATTTCCAGTACCTTTCTTAGATTTCCGAGGGTTATTATCTTTGGAACCAATGGGCCTACCACGTTTTGGACGTGCAGTAGGTTCTGTAGCAGCTTGAATCCATCCCATTGGGACTTCAAGTCGTACTGGTGCATTAACGGCTGGTATGTGTGACTTGGTCACTCTTTTCGGGTCTGCAAAGGAATCTGGCAATTGATTAGCTAGCTGTTGCAAATGTATTATCTTTTGGACTTCTATTTCACATTCTTTAGTCCGAGGATCCTGCCATGATATGGACGGTTGATTCCATGTGATTTCCTTTACCAGCTTATTATTTTCTCCCCCTAATGCTGGATAGACGGATTCGTCAAAATGACAATCCGCGTACCTGGCCTTAAAAACATCACCCGTGGTTGGCTCTAGGTATTTTAAAATCGTAGNTAGGTACTTTAAAATCGTGGGAGTATCATATCCAACATAAATCCCCATCCTCCTTTGAGGTCCCATCTTAGTTCTCTGCGGTGGAGCAATTGGTACATAAACGGCACAACCAAATATTTTGAGATGGGATATGTCTGGCTCTTGACCCATAATCAATTGTGATGGGGAATATTTGTGTTCACTAGATGGCCTGATACGGATTAATTCGGCTGCATGTAAAACCGCATGTCCCCAAGCCGAGATCGGGAGTTTTGATCTCATAAGTAATGGTCTGGCAATAAGCTGTATCCGTTTTATAAATGATTCAGCCAGTCCGTTTTGTGTATGTACATATGCCACATAATGTTCAACACTTACCCCCATGGACATACAATAATCATTTAAAGCTTGGGACGTGAATTCACCAGCATTGTCCAAACGAATTGACTTTAACGGGAAGTCCGGAAAGTGGGCTCTCAGACGGATTAACTGGGCCAATAGCCTCGGAAACGCCAGGTTCCGGGTCGACAGCAGGCAGACATGTGACCATCTCGTGGATGCGTCTATAAGGACCATAAAATATCGGAATGTGCCACAAGGTGGCTGTATTGGTCCGCAAATGTCTCCTTGAATTCTTTCCAGAAAATTTATTGTCTCTTTATTAACTTTTACTGGTGATGGCCTAGTTATGAGTTTCCCTTGTGAACATGCAATACAAGTGAGATTTTTCGGGATAACTCGTCTTTCTTTTAAGGTATGACCTTTTGTATTTGATATTAGTTTCCGCATCATGTTTAAACCGGGATGGCCCAGCCGGTTATGCCATAAAGTGAATTTTTTCGGAAAGTGCTTTGTTAACCATAGCATTTGCCTCAATCATACTGATTTTGACACAGTATAGGCCGGTGGAGATTGCAGGAATGGTTTCTAGGACTTTCTTTTGTCCTTGGGAAATTTCAAAAATAACAAGGAACTCTTTGGTTCCTTCACCCTGTGTTTTGACATGAAAACCATTCATTCGAATATCTTTAAAACTCAATAAGCTCCTTTTAGAGCTGGGTGAATATAAAGCATCAGAGATTTCTAGATGCATTCCTTTAGGCAATAATATGTTAGTCTGTCCGTAGTCCTCAATTAAACTAGCCATTCCAGCTATGGTACTTATGTTAGCACTTTTTAGAGTGAGATTAATGAAATATCTTTTGTCTCTTAAAATTGTGTGTCTTGATCCACTATCCACCACGAAAATATCCTTATCATCACTCATTCTTCAAAGACAAAAGATTTATGCTTTAGAGACTTTTAAAATAAAACATCCATATCATTAAGTTTAAAAACAAATAGCATAAGTTTAATAGCAAACACCAAATTTAAATAAACACCAATGCAAAAACGAAATTTAATCAATCAGCTGGACTCTCTAAGTAAATCAGAAGTTTCATAGTTCAGTGAGTCATCTTGTTCATGATCGAAGTCCCCATCTCCGTCATGCATAGCCATGTTAGCTTCTGGGTTCTTTCCTTTTAAACTCTCTAAATAAGGATCAACAAGGTGCCTGGGAGTTCTGCAGTTCTTTGCCCAATGATTTGTCATCCCGCACCGATGGCATGCTGAACTGGTCGAGTTTTGCGGTCTGGGCTGTCCCGCGGCACCACGGCCTCCTCGTCCTCGACCACGGCTCGAGACGGGCTTGTACCCGCGGCCCCCGTTCGAACCACGGCCGTAAGGGTGATGATTCCTTCGACCGCGGCCTCCTCTCTACCATCTTCCACGTCCACGGCCTCCATATTGCCTAGGCTCTCTTTGGACATGGTTACTTTCTTTCTCTTCCGTGACCACATGGGTTTTGGGAAGTCGGGTTGCACCAGGAGGTCTCTTCTCACTGTTTCTCAGAAGTAACTCATTGTTTTGCTCAGCTAGAAGCAGGCATTCGATTAGGTCTGAGTATGTTTCGAAGCCTTTAGAACGATATTGCTGTTGTAGCAATATGTTGCTTGTGTGAAAGGTAGAGAGAGTTTTCTCTAGCATATCCTTTTCGGATATCTCTTGTTCACATAGGTGCAATGTTGCAACTATATTAAACATAGCTGAGTTATACTCTTCCACGGACTTAAAGTCCTGAAATCTGAGATCCCTCCATTCACTTTGGACCTTTGGGAGTAACACTGTTCTGTGGTGATCATATCTGCGTTTTAACGCTTTCCAAAGGTCTAGGGGATTCTCAATGGTTACATATTGTTTCTTGAGACTCTCCACAAGATGATGGCGAATGATCAGGATTGCCCTGTATCTATTTCTGTCGTTTTCATTGTTGTCATCAACAATGCAATCGCCAAGTCCCTTAGACTTTAAGAGGATCTTTACATCCAATGCCCATTGAAGATAGTCATCTCCAGAGAGAGTTAGGGCTGAGAATTCCAAGCTATTGATTCTGGACATCTGAAATCATATGTCATATTCTTTTAGGGTTTTGCAAAAACCTCATTAAACAATCATGTAAAAACAGATTTCGGATTTCAGATTTTAGGGTTTCAATTATTTTAACAAGATAACCAAATTCAATATGAGTCTTTGATCAATTTTAACAAGCAACCAAATTCAGTATGTGAGGGTTTGATCAATTTAAAACATACATATCAAATTCGGTTTATGAGGTGTTTGATCAGTTTTAAAACAAGCAATCAATTTCAGAATTAGGGTTTGATTATTTAAAACATGCATATCAAATTCGGATTTGGGTTTGATCAGTTTTAAAAACAAGCAACCAATTTCAGAATTTAGGGTTTGATTATTTTAAACATGCAATCAGTATTCAGGTTTATGGTTTTAAAACAATCAAACAATCAATCCCATGATCAAGCAATCTAACTTACCAAACCACTTAACATGCATGGTTCTAAGTTATAAGCTTAAAACAAGTCTATCATGCAAGCTAGAAAGTGCAGTCAAATTCGGTTTTAAAGAATTAGGGTTTTGAAAACCTAACCTTGCAAATCTCTGTTTTGTTTTAAACAGATGAGAAGAAGAGGAAACCGAACCGGAGATTGAGGCTGCACGGGGAGTTGCGGTCCGTCGGGACGTTGGAGTCACGGATCGCTGGTCGGGTTTGTAGTCGGGACGCGGGTGTGCTGCAGGTCGGGATCGCTAGTCGCTGCAGTCGGGACGCGGGAGGATTGCTGATCGGGACGCGGGTTGCGGCTGGTCTGCGGTGCGTCGTGCTGGTGGTCTGCGGGACGCGGACGTTCGCTGGTCGGGACGCGGCTGTACTGCGGTACGGCTGGTCGGCTGTTTTTATGATTTTTCTCTTTAGGTCGGAACTTAGGGTTTTGAATACCAGAGGCTATCGTGCTGATAACATGTTATAAACATAGAGAGAAATCCGCAGGAAAGTGTTGTGTTTATTGCATTGATAATGAATCATTTATATAAGGATTATACAAAGGGATAAAATGAAAACCTAGAGAAAAGAAAATTTCCTTTTCCTAGTCCTTATCCTAAAAGGAAATAGGATTTATCCTAAAAGGAAATAGGATTTATCCTTTTCCTAATAATAAATGGAAATACATAATATGACAATTCCTAATATAATAAGGAAATAGACTAAATCCGGATCTGGAAGATTCCGGAACCTACGGAATGGTTCTGACCAATCCATCCGTCGGTTTACAACACAATTGATGAAAAATTTGATCAACATTTTGACAAAGAAAATGAAATAAAAGAAGAATCATTGTGAATGATATTGATTTTGATTTTTCCTTATTTCCAATCTCGCCAATTTTACAATCGCCACTTGTATTAATTCCAGATCTTCTTTTTCTTCCTCCGTCTTACCTAGATCCTTCGTTTAATCTCTGCAGTTTGGACGCGAAGCTTTACTCTTCTTCTCATCTTTCTCTTCGTTACAACCAACAACCGAAACATTTCCTCTTGCAAGTATAGTGCTGCCAAAAAAAAAAAATCTAATTAATTTTACATTGTAAATTGAAAACATTAAATATAAATTATTTTCTCTAAAATATTAATTATTATGAAAGAGAGGGAGTACTATTTGCATAGCAGATTTATATTACTTTGACACATTTGTTGAGCTCCACAACGCTCATTCAAGCATTCATTAATGTGTTTTTGACATATTTGTTGGGAAAGCATTTATTTTCTATCCGAACAAAACTATAATTTACTATATGGTTATATACTAGTAGTTGTCTACTTGACAAAGTATATCGATTCTGCAACAAGGCGTTTATTTACACTATAAATCGCCAATTTGATGTTATATCAAACTAACGTTGACTCAAGAAATGACATCATGTTATATTTCTATAACTTTAGTTTGTAACATAAGAAGATGTCCACACACATTTTGTATACACATATCTGTCCTATTTCATATTTGCAAAGATAGGACAAGACGAAAGTTTCTAAAAAATGGCTTCCCGATGGTCGCAAATACCCATAGAGAACCCAACTCTCGAGCTAAAAATCATATCAGCTAATGACGTTAGCCATCTCGATGTGACGGACAAGGTGGACGTATATGCCGTGGTTTCAGTATATGGCGACAATATTCAAAAGAAACAAGCGGCCAAAACACCCATTGACTACGACGGTGGTTCTAATCCAACGTGGAACCACACCGTTAAGTTCTCCGTCAACGAAAGAGAAGCCAACGAAGGCCTATTGAATATTAGAGTCAAGTTATACAGCTATTCGCTAGAAGGAGACAATGACCTATATCTAGGAGAAGTCAACGTCTCGGTTCAGGAGCTTCTTGCCTCAAATCCGGTTCCACCGGTTGCTAACTGTTACAATCCACCATCGATGCAACTCAGAACCTTCTCTCTTACTCCTCACAATCTCTCTACGATTTCGAATTGAAAGTGAAAACAAGAACTACGAAGAACTAGAAGAAGAAGACACAAGATTTGATATCCCAGGAGTTCGCCTTCGGTGTGAAGAACTACGTCTCCTGGGGCCAGATAGATCCAGCAAATCCACTAAGAAAGATGATACAGCTCTCGAACTACAATCAATCAACAATGGAGTTCTTCTTCTCCGATTGTTTTCTCTCGTGTAACAGAACAACGAACAAAAGAGAAAGCAGCTTTATATACCAGCTGACTTTGACTAAACCGATTTCGGTATAACCGACTAAATCAGTTACAAGACCGGACCTCTTTTAATCTCAAACAGAACCGGAAATTGAATCATAACCGATATCAATAACACTCCACCTTGATTCAACTTTCCCTCCTTCGTGAATTTGCTCTCCTTGAATCCTTCCTCTGACACTGATTCCTGATCAATCACCTGATCAGTTTTAGCAGCTCCAACGCTGCTTCGAACTTGTGAACCGGAATACACTTGGTGAGCATGTCTGCAGGATTTCGCGAAGTATGAACCTTAAAAACTTCAACGACTCCATCTTCAATCACATCTCTAATCCAATGATACTTTACACCAAAGTGCTTCGTCCTTTCATGAAACACATGATTCTTAGATAAGCTGATAGCCGACTGAGAATCACACCAAACTGACGGTTTCTGACTTCCAAAACCCATTTCTCTGAGCAACTCCTTTATCCAGATTGCTTCTTTGACTGCCTCTGTCAACGCGATGTACTCAGCCTCTGTAGTCGACAAGGCTACCACAGATTGCAGACTCGACTTCCAACTCACAGTGTTACCACCAACTGTGAACACATAACCACTCAGCGATCTCTTCTTATCCAAATCTCCTGCAAAATCCGAGTCACAGTAACCAAGAACATTGAACTCTTTCTCCTTTGTGAACACCAGATTCAAGTCCTTTGAGCCTTTTATGTATCGTAGTAGCCATTTAACTGCCTCCCAATGAACACTACCCGGCTTGCTCATAAAACGGCTTACAAGACCAAGAGCATACGCAACATCTGGTCTAGTGCCAACCATTGCAAACATAATGCTTCCTACAGCACTTAAGTATGGTACCTTCTCAGTATCAATGCACTCCTCTTGATGCTTTACTGCTGCTAGCTTAAAATGAGCTCCAATCGGGGTAGATACCTCTTTAGCATCCTGCATATTGAATCGATGGAGTACCTTATCTAGATAGTTTGATTGACAAAGCTCAAGGACTCCATTCACTCTGTCACGCTTGATATCAATGCCCAGAATTCGACTTGCAGGCCCCATGTCTTTCATTTCAAATTCTCCACTCAACACGTCTTTCAGCTTCTGAACTTCTGACATCTCCTTTGCGGCCAACAGAATGTCGTCCACGTAAAGAAGCAAATACACAAAATCATCAGGTCCAATCTCTTTCACATACACACACAAGTCCTGCATACTTCGGACAAAACCCTGACTCACGATGAATGTGTTGAATCTCTTATTCCACTGTCGTGGAGCCTGTTTCAAGCCGTATAACGATTTCCTCAACAGACACACCTGATTTTTACCTGAATTCTGCTCATACCCCTCTGGTTGCTCCATATACAAGTCTTGCTCCAGGTTTCCATGTAAGAATGCCGTCTTGACATCCATTTGCTCCAGCTCAAGATCTTTATTCACCACGGCTGACATCAGAATACGAATCGAGATGTGTTTGACTACAGGTGCAAATACCTCTTCATAGTCGATTCCTTCCCTCTGAGTGAACCCTCTGGCCACTAATCTTGCTTTATAACGTTTGTCTTCTACTCCTGGAATCCCTGGTTTGATCTTGTACAACCATCTGCACGAGATGACCTTTTGATCTTTTGGCCGATCAACAATGTCCCACGTCTTGTTCTTTTGCAATGACGTATATTCATCTGACATCGCACCATTCCATAACTCCCAATCTTTATCATTCAACGCTTCATGATAACACTGTGACTCTTCTGTCTCAACTTCTTCTGCAGCTATGAGAGCACACGTGATGTTAGAGTAATCAGCCATCCATGCTGGTGGGACAGGTTCTCTCCTGCTACGATCTTTTGCCAATTGATATGTTGACAAATCCACTGAAGTACCAGAGCCTTCTTCTTCTGTTATTCTTGCATTGTTACCAGACGTTGAAGCTCCATCTGAGCTCTCGGCACTAGCTCCATTTGACGCTGAAGCTCCACCTGTTTCAGAAAACTCTGCATCTTTCTTCTTTTTTACCTCAACATCGAGAAATACCTTCGGCACTACCATATTTTGACTTAACATATGCTCTTGAGGCTGATCAGTCTCTGTCTTGAGATCCTTGAACATCTTTTGTTCGTGGAAGACAACATTTCTGCTGATAACACATTTTTCAAGCTCCAGTACCCAAATTTTGTAGCCTTTCACTCCTTGTGGATAGCTCAGAAAAACTCCTTTCAATGCTCTCGGTTTAAGTTTTCCCTGATCTTGATGTACATAAGCCACAGAGCCGAATCTCCTTAAGTGATGATATCCAGGCTTCCTATTTAATCACAATTCCTCTGGAACATTATGATCAATAGCAGAGCACGGTGATCTGTTGACCATATAAGCTGCAGTTGCGGCTGCCTCAGCCCAAAACTCCTCTGGTAAGCCTGATTCACTTAGCAGACACCTGACCTTTTCCATCAATGTCCTGTTCATGCGCTCAGCAACTCCATTTTGCTGAGGAGTGTAAGCGCAAGTGTGATGACGCTCAATGCCTTGTTTCCTGCAATACTCATCGAACTTGAGGTTGCAGAACTCTAAGCCATTATCAGTTATGAGGGTCTTAACCTTCTTGTTTATCTGCTTCTCTACAAGCTCTTTCCATTCACGAAACAGCTCAAATGTCTCATCCTTGGTCCTAAGGAACATGAGCCAAACCTTTCTAGTCTTATCGTCTATAATGGATAGAAAATATTGCTTCCCTGACAAAGAAGGAGTGACATTAGGAGACCCCCAAAGATCAGCATGGACATACCCCAAGATATCCTTTGTATCGTGTCTACCAACATTGAAACTGAGTTTCTTTGATTTTCCGAGAATACAGTGCTCACAAAATTCCAAGTCTGTAACCTCTTTCTTGCTGATAAGACCCTTTCCAGTCAAGACTTTCATGCTGTTCAGATTCATATGTCCCAGGCGATTGTGCCACAGAGCTGTCTTACTCAATTGAGTCTCTGCATTACAGCTCTCGCCAACAACAGTTTCTCCATCCAGAAAGTATAATCCGTTGTAAAGCTTCCCACGGATAGCCAACTTTCCATTCTTGTAGAAGCTTACACTGCCATCTCCACCTTGATGTTTATACCCAAGATTATCAAGAGTTCCTGTGGAGATCAAGTTCCTTCTTAGGTTTGGGACATATCGCACATTCTGCAGCACTTTAATACTTCCTCCATTTGTGTTCAGTTTGATTGTTCCACTGCCTTTTGACTCAACAGTGCGATCATCTCCAAGAAGTATAAACATTGGATCACATTCTTTGAATTTCGAGAACCAATCCATGCGAGATGTCATGTGCATTGTACAGCCTGAGTCTATGACCCACTTGTCTTTGGCTTGCTGTTTGTCGACATACAAGGCTTCAGAGAACACCAACTTCTCAGTTATTACTCCAGCTTCACCTTGACTCTCAGAACCCATGCTCCTCTTACGGGCATAACAATCTTTCTTGATGTGACCCTCCTTTCTACAGAACCAACAGGTGAGACGAGATTTAGAGTTTGATCTGCTCCGATTTCTATTTCCCTTTGAGTCTTTAAAACTCCTTGATGTTGGCCTTCCTCTCTCGCTGGTATAAAGGACTGCACCGGATCCTCTATCAGATTTAATAGTCTCTGTGATCTCACGTTCTCTGGACTTGGCAGCTGAGATAACTTCTTTTAGGGACAGAGACTCTCTTCCATACTTTAAAGTATGTTTTAGCTGATCAAAGTTTGTAGGTAAGGACATCAAAAGCAAGATCGCCTGAACCTCATCATGAACATTCACTTTCAAGCTTCCCAACTCTGCAATTATCTTTAAGAAATCATCAACATTCTGGTCAATACTCTTTGAATCAACCATCTTGTATGTGTAGAACTTCACTTGCAAGTGAATGCGATTTGGTAATGAGCTCTCCATATACAGATGATTCAGTAATGCCCAAATCTCAGCTGTAGATTCCTCAACGTCGATCTTCCTCAAAACCTTATCGCCAAGATTCATGACTACCAAGTTCTTTGCTCTCTCAGACCTTTCGACTTTAACTGGATCAAGTACTATTCTCGTCAATGGTTCCGACGACGACTTCTGATCACCTTCTGCTTCAGGTTTCTTTTCTTCACTCTTTGACAATGGAGATTCCATCTCAAGATTATAATCTGTTAAGACATCCTTCAATCCTAAGTAACCGAGATGAGCCATCATCCTAATCTTCCATAAGGAGAAATCTCCAGTTCCGTCAAAGATACCGATGTATGGCATCGCCATGGATTCAATTCCTTTGCCTTGCTCTGATACCACTCTGTTACAATCCACCATCGATGCAACTCAGAACCTTCTCTCTTACTCCTCATAATCTCTCTACGATTTCGAATTGAAAGTGAAAACAAGAACTACGAAGAACTAGAAGAAGAAGACACAAGATTTGATATCCCAGGAGTTCGCCTTCAGTGTGAAGAACTACGTCTCCTGGGGCCAGATAAATCCAGCAAATCTACTAAGAAAGATGATACAGCTCTCGAACTACAATCAATCAACAATGGAGTTCTTCTTCTCCGATTGTTTTCTCTCGTGTAACAGAACAACGAACAAAAGAGAAAGCAACTTTATATACCAGTTGACTTTGACTAAACCGATTTCGGTATAACCGACTAAATCAGTTACAAGACCGAACCTCTTTTAATCTCAAACAGAACCGGAAATTGAATCATAACCGATATCAATAACACTAACGTCAATAAAATGAAGCTGGTGGCTTACCCTGTCAAATTCATCGGAGAAACAAAGCCGAATTCAATGATGAGCCTCTCCTACCGGTTTAGACCTGTACCGGATGATGAATTGTATCCTCCGGCACCGATTTATTTGCCAAAGATAAGTCAACTAACTAACCCAATATTGGAGCCAACAAGATCAGATCAGGCTCTCGTGTTTCCCCCTCAGTTGCAAACCACCAAGGCGAAGCTAATCCTAGAGCTTGTGATCAAATTTGCCAAGGACATCAAAGATGTCAACTCCTTCTCAGCGATGGACGTATATGCTTCTGTTGTTATCCTTAAAGATAAACAAGTTAAGCAGAGAATCAATACCCCTATTGCTTTCTCCGCGTATAAAAATCCAAAGTGGAATCATGCAATTGAGTTTATCCTAGACGAGATGCTAGCTCGAGAAGGACGTTTTACCCTCCTTGTAGAACTGAAGAGCCATCGGCCGTTCCTTGGTGACAAAGATATCGGAAAAGTCAAAATCCCGATTCAAGAGCTATTGGGATCAAATCCGCCCACTCCTCTAACCAACGATGATGCCAACAGTATGAAGTTGGAGGCGCACGCCTTGACGGGCCCTTATGGAAAAAAGGGTACCGTGAGCTTCACTTATAGGTTTCTTACAGAACAAGTTACATTTCCACCACAATCGACAGGATCCCAACCATATATTATGTATATACCTGCCTCACATCAGTCTTACACGAATCAAACAACTTTGGATAACGTGACTATTCAGTCAGGCGCAAATGCCGGACCAAGCAATGGTTTAGTACCTATGTATATGGCGCCTCCATATCAGTTACATGGATACCAAATATATTCGCCACCACAGCCACAACCACAACTACAACATGTACAGCTTCAACCACTGCCTCATCAGCCACAGCCAAGTACACAATTACAATCTCATAAGCCACCGCTATACCAACAGTATACATCATCAGAACCATTTGAAGATCAAAAAACTCAGCTACCACCACCACCACCACCACAACAGCCAGCAAATTTACTACACGCACATGCGCAATGTGCACGTCCAAAAGTTAAGCCAAAAGGAGGTGGTATTGGGACCGTAGCATTGGGGGCGGCGACTCTTGGACGAGTAATAGGTGGTGCTTTAATAAGTGACATGATTTCAGATGACGTAAATATATATGATTTTGTGGCTTGAGGGCTCTGATGCTTCATAACTAAAATTAGTCCATTTCTGAAGTGAACATTTTTTTTTTTTTTTGCGAGTTCTACTTCCGTTTTTCTGTTTGGCGTGTGGGTTCTTTCGATGTTCTTTCTTACTTGCTTTTATGGTATAAAAGGTTATTCGAAAGAATGCTTGATGATGAATTGTAATACCGATAATGCGAGGTGAACTTTCGAATTCTCAGGAAAGCTTTCCTAATGCCGTTGAATTCTTAATTAGTGGCCAAATTTAAGGAAAGAAGGGAGTTCTCCAAATCTGTTCGAGATGGAGAAGACATGTACCGTGGTGTAGCTTGTGTACTCCGTTTTCCGTTGGCTGTTTATGCTTTAATTTTTCTTTCTCGAACTTGTTTTGCTCTGTTCACTATTTTTCTGGAACACAACGATAATAATAGTTAACATGCATGAAATTGCAAATGACAAAAAAAAATAACAAGATTATCACAATAGTCTATAGCAATAAAAAGCAAATTATAAGTACCAATTCATATCTCAACAAACAACCGAGGCATAGAAAGCACACGTGAAAATGCAAATGACAAACACGAATACAAACAACGAAAATTCTCACACAACACAATCATTCAGACTTCCCAACATAATTTAGCGAGCTTTAAAAAAAAACATAAAAATTTGTTGACCCCTTCCTCAGCTTGCATTCGACCCTTTTTATCTCCTTCTAAGAGCGATATGCAATAATAACACTCTGAACATCATCAATATCCCTAACCTCATATCGAGCAAAGCCAGCTTCTTTGATGACAAAGTCCCACTCTTTCAAACTCCTTTCTTTGCCTGTACTTGTGTGAACCATCATCACCATATCAAGCGCCAATCTCACATACTCTAATTTCTCATCTCTCTCTTCCATTATCACTGTTTTTGTCTTTTCTCCGACCACAGTATCCACTATTAATATTTTTCCGGTTTTTGGTGGGAGCGCTTCTTTACAGTTCTTCAATATTTTTATGCAGTCTTTGTCTCCCCAATCGTGTAACACCCACTGTCATTGTTTATCACAAATTTGTATTTAGTTAAGAGTCCATTAATTTATCATGGCTATTGTATTAATAGTAATATTTATTCCTAAAATTATTTAATGTCATGTTTAATTTATAGTATATAGCTCAAACCTTCGATAATTAATTACTAGATATACCTCTCCACTAGAGCTATTTTTTTCTTTTTAAAACAAAATCAAATTTTAATCATATTGTGAAAATGATTGATAATTTTGCTTTTGCTTGCGCACATATTTTGAAATAATGCTGCATTAATTTTATAGATTTTTTTTGGGTTGACTTCAGGAGACCCTTATAACTATTGAGTTTTACATTCAATCCTCTTAAACTTTCAACTTCATCACTAATCTTCACAATCTTATAAATTTCTAATTAATTTCCATATAATCAAAACAATCTACTTAATTGTATTTAATTAATTAAAACACGTTTAACAAATTATGTTTCTCACAGTCTAACTCGGTGCAAACCAAACTAACCTATACAACCAAAGTTTTTTAAAAAAAACAAATCAAAATCGATATTTTTTTTAATTCAAAATCAAATTAGAAATTAGGATTCAATCGAAAGGATTATGGATCTCACAAAATTCTTTGTCGTGCTCTAGTTTTAATCAGTGTAATAAAAAACCCAAAAAAATCAAAATCAAAATCTAAACAAAAAAAATTAACTAAACATATAAAATCGAACCAAATCCGAACCTAAAACATCATACTATGCTATCTTTAGTAAAACTTTGGATTCAAGTTCGGGTCCAATTGAAAGTCGCAGACCTACTTAAAACCCATCGTCCTCTTCTTTCATTCTCAGGAAATAATTCTCCTTTATCACTCTTAATAAAAAAAAATCAGAATCGTAGATTTTTTTTAAGATATGATCTCTTAAGATATGAATCCTAATTCACAATTTGGTTTTGACTAATGTAAATAACATTTTTGACTTTTATCGGGTTTGATTTGCAATAAATAAGATTATAGAAAATATAATTTGTTAAATACATTGTAGTTAATTTAACACAATTAAATGATTTTTGTTGATTGCGTAGAATTAATTAGAAATTTATAAGATTGTAGGAATAGTGATGAGAGTGAAAATTTAAGAGGATTGATGATAGGATTCAATAGTAGAAAGGGTTAGTGAAATCAATGCAAAACAAAACTATGACTACTTTTAGGTCTTGTCACAATTAGTTAATTTAACTAACAAAAAATGATTTGTTAAATATATTTTACTTAGTTTAACGCAATTAAGTGATTTTTTTTATTTTAATGAATTATATAGAAATTTTTAAGAACAAGAGTAAAAATTTAGGAGGATTGATTATGGGATTCAATAATATAGGGAGTTTAGTGAAGTCAATCCAAAACATACTATGATTACTTTTAAGTCTTGGAAAACGACGGAATTCAAAACCTCAAACTGGAATTGATCTAAAAATATTGTTTGAATCGGGTTTGATTATAGATATTTTATTCAATTAGTTACAGGATAACTAAATCATGTTAAGTATATTAATTATTTTTGGATATTATGAATATATTTTTGATATTAAATATGTTGTTTTAGTGTTCTTGGATATATTTTTGAGTTTTTAAATAAACTTATTTTAGTTTTTTAAATTTTTAGGTATTATGAATATATTTTGCATTTTCGAGTATGTTTATTTCAAGTATATTTTGGATAATAATACACAAACCATATTATATATAATTTTTGAAAAACTTTAGTGTTCTAAAAATTAAGAACTAAATTGATCTAATTCAAAACTGAAAAGAATCGAATCAAAACTCTATACATACTTATATGGATCCAAAATTTCTCCTACTTAAAAAATCTGAAATCGATCGATTTTTATCTAAATCCAACGTGATTACCTAAATTGCCTATGTCTTACTGATTTTATGTTTTGTTTCCAAATTATTTATATTTTATGTTTTGTTTTCCACATTAGTTATTAATTTTATAGAATTTGAAAATATCACATATTTGTGTTGTTAAAAAGACGATGAATGATATACATCACATGTAGCTTTTAATACATAAGCTCATGGTAACTTTTGAAAGCTTAAAACATGCATGGTTTCTGTTAGCAATGTCCCATTTTAATTCCTCAGAAAACAAGTGTTGGTTTATTGTTTTCTAATTTAGTGTTTTTAATAAAAAATTACAAAATGTTTATTAAAGTAAGAAATACTATAATAGAGTAAAAAGCTAAAATAGAAATGAGTGGTCGACAAAAAAAAAAGAGAAAGAAATTACTAGAAACCTATCGCATGATTGTATAGTTACTAATCTAAATAACTATTATTTTATTATTATAATTATAGAGAGAGAATAGAGAGACATTCATATAATGAAAATGTAAGAATTTTATAACTCTAAAGAAGTAGAACTAATAAATAAGTAAATATACGAATGAATTCAATCCGCAAAAAGTTGTAAATGTTGTCAAATTGGTTTTAAAATTAAAAGATATGTCTTTTGCCGCTTCGGAGTATCTGGACACATTGGTAGTGGTAGACTGGTAGTCATTGCCACTTGCCAATTTTTCATGTCCTTAGGTAAAAAGTCGACGGCTGTCGACTTTTCTCTTTTGTTGTTGTTGATGAGCTAAACTACACCTCCCCTATTGCTACTCCTCTCCTTTTTGGTTTTCAGAGTTAAATACTCTTCTTATTAAGTTAAATAAGTTTACCCAGACAGCTCCAAGCTTAAATTAAGCTACAACTTACAACTAAGAAATAATAGTTTAGAGTTTTCTTTATCATCGAGCCTGATGCAAAACTAGATTATGCATACTGACTGCCAACTTATGAATAGTTTTTTACTGAATATTATATAACTAATAGTTTTTTCTTTTGGCCAATGCCACTAAGACTGTTGGAGATGATCTTATAGTATCTTCACAATTAAAATATTCTTAACTTTTTTACTAATTAGTTATATATATATATATATATTTAAATTTAAATGTTTTTAAAAAATTACGCAATAACTTCGTGATGTGTTATATGAGTTTTAGAAACAGGTTTTAAAGTCTTTGATTTAAACTATTTCTCACTTTTACTCGATCTTTTTTACTTTTTGATTTTTTAATTATTTAAAAATTTTAGATTCCGTTTTTTAATTATGCTCAAACTAACCTTTATGAAAACGGCATCGCATGCAGGAATGGAATCAAACATATCGCCTCCAACATTCTCAACACTATCCAAGACTTGAGCAACTTCAACAACATGAGGAAGATCAAAATTAAATCCTTTGATCCAAGGAAACTCCTTAACCAATATCCCCAGCGTCTCTCCGTTACCGCCTCCAACGTCCACCACCGTAGCCACGCGGTCAAACAAGCCGTGACAAGCTTTGGCTACCCGTGGCACCACGCGCCTTGCATCACATGCCATGGCCTCATTGATCAGCTCGCTGTGGCGCGGATTATCATGTGCGAACGACCACAACTCCTTACCGTGCACCGCATCGAAAGGCGGAAGCGAACCATTGACCGGCGATGAGACAACTGAGCTCAGTTTCAACCATGGAGCGAGCATCTCTGGACTTGTTTCGAGGAGAAGCAACGGAGCCAGCGACTTGCCGTCATGTTTTGTGATCATCATACGGCGAGAGAGTGGCGTGTTAGTGTAGCCTGTGGCTAGACCATCTTTTGTGGGGACTTCTTTGAAAAGTCCTTGGTGCACAAGAAACCTCATCATACGGTGGAGATGAGACGGAGAGGCGGAGACGGCGGAGGAGAGCTCGGATAAAGTCACCGGCTGTGACGAAGGATGGTTTTCAAGGGCTTCTGGTATTTTAAGATCAATGGCACACTTCGCAGCTGCGATATCTGCAAACCCAAATACATATCTCCATATGTCTAGAGAAGCTTTAGCTTCTTCATCTAATAAGTTTCTTTTATTTTCTTCCATTTTGTTTCCAAATATTTTTCTCAGTGTGAAAGATCTATTAATATATAAAAGTTGAGGCTAAATGCCATTGAGAGTGTCCACAT
>OVBI01002762.1:0-16978 GCA_900406495.1 Sisymbrium altissimum | reverse complement strand
CGCGCATCACCAATATTTTTTTATATATATATATATATATTTCACTTGCCATATTATGTTCATCCTCGTTTACCTTAGTCGTTTGACCTAGTTGTTTGGATCACCNTTTCAATTCGTTTCAGGTAAAAAAAAAAAAAAAAGTCCCCATGGGAGAAGCCGAGCCAACCAACGCCCAGCTACTCGCCACTCTCACTGCTATCCAGGCTGGTCTTGAGCAACGTCGCAACACCGATGACGATCAGACCGACACCGATAGCCAGACTGGCAACGATGGACCACTTGCCGCCAATAACCAACCGCGACACGGTCCCGATCAACGCCACAACGGTCCCGACTAACGCAACAATGGACCCGATAAGAGATTCGACCGAGCGAGAAACCGCGACCACGACGAGGAACAACCTTGGCACGGCAATAAGGACCTCAAGCTTTCACCACCGACCTTTGCTGGCAAGAATTACCCCGAATCTTACCTAGATTGGGAAAGTCGCATGGAGTACATCTACGAGTACTACAACTACTCCGAGGCAAGGAAGATCGCCCTGGCCCAGGCTCAACTCACCGACAACGCCCTGGCTTTGTGGGATCGAGATGTCACGGACCGATGGAGACGCCACCTTCCTTCCATTACCACGTGGGATGAGATGAGTTTCCAGCTCCGGAAATGTTATGTTCTGGTCTACTACCCCCGAGATCTTCAGAAGAGATTCCGGAAACTCACCCAAGGATCCAAAACAGTAGAGGAGTATTTCAAAGAGTTCAAAACCCTCACCAACTGGCTAGAAGTCCAGGACTCCCCGGAGACTCTTATGGCCCAGTTCCTCGATGGACGTCAGGAAAGCATTGCCGGCAAGGTGGAAAGACAGCCGTACTGCGCCTTGGATGAACTACTACACCTCGCGATACAGACCGAGCAACACATCAAACGCAAGGTTGCCACCACCAGCCAAACCAGAGCTCCGTGGACACAGCCCACGCCTCCATGCACCCTCGACAAAGACAAGGCCATTAAAACCAACCCGAAGGCTAAAAGACCGACCCCTGACCTTGGCAAGACCCCTTCCACCGGTTTCAGACAAACATCCAACCCAAGGACCCGAGACACCATCTGCTTCAAATGCAAGGGCAGAGGACACTATGCCAGAGATTGCCCGAACCAAAGTCTGATGGTCATCCGTGATGATGGAGAGTATGAGTCACAAGACGAGGCTGACCAACCAGACTCCAAAGAAGAAATCACCGACTACCCTGATGTTGGAGAGATCCTTGTGACCCGGCGATCCCTCAGTGCAATGTTTGAGCCCGAGACCATCCAGCGGGAGAACATCTTCCACACCAGATGCACCGTAGCAACCAAGGTATGTAGTCTAATCATAGACGGAGGATCTTGTACTAATGTTGCTAGCAACTATCTTGTGGACAGGCTTGGATTCACGAAGACCAAGCACCCCAGGCCGTACCACCTAAGATGGCTCAATGATGACACCGAGCTACGCATCAATGAACAAGTGGTGGTCCCCTTCAGCATTGGCAAATACTCCGACCAAGTCTTATGTGATGTTGTGCCAATGAAGGCTGGTCACACTCTCCTCGGCTGACCATGGCAACTTGACAAGGAGACACTCCACAATGGCCGGTCCAATGTTTATAGTTTCATGAACCAGAGCAAGAAACACAACTTGGCTCCACTTTCTCCTCAAGAAGTCCACGACCTACAAAAGGCAATGGACAAAGGTGCCAAGGTAAGTAAATCTGATAAAACTTCCCTTTATATTAAGCCGAGCACGATTGTTAAGTCCTTAGAAATGAAGTGTCCCGTGCTACTCATGATCTTCCGAGAAGGGTATTTTTCAGGGACTAACGAGCTAAACCACCCAGAGAGCATCAAGCAACTTCTAGACACCTTCAAGGACGTGTTCCTCAACGATATTCCAACCGGTCTGCCACCCATCCGAGGGATTGAGCATCAGATTGACCTAGTTCCCGGTGTCCCACTTCCCAATCGTGCCGCGTACCGTGTGAACCCCAAGAAACCGAAGAACTCGAGAGAGAGGTTCAGGACCTCATGAGCAAAGGCTACATCCGGGAGAGCCTCAGCCCGTGCGCCGTACCTGTCCTGCTGGTCCCAAAGAAAGACGATTCTTGGAGGATGTGTGTTGACTGAAGGGCCATCAACAACATCACGGTCAAGTATAGGCACCCCATTCCACGACTTGATGATATGCTGGATGAGCTCAGTGGTGCAACCGTATTTTCAAAGGTGGACCTCAACAGTGGCTACCACCAGGTCAGAATGAAGGAGGGAGATGAATGGAAGACAACCTTCAAGACCAAACATGGTTTGTATGAATGGCTTGTCATGCCATTTGGCCTCACCAACGCCCCTAGGACCTTCATGAGACTCATGAACCATGTCCTCAGGGCTTACATCTGTAAGTTTGTAGTGGTATATTTTGATGATATCTTGATATACAGCACTAGCCTAGAGGAACATTTCGGTCATCTTGAAAAGGTTTTAGAAACACTTAGGCTAGAAAACTTATATGCCAATCTCAAGAAATGCATCTTTTGCACTGATCAGCTTGTGTTTTTAGGATTTGTTATAAGTTCTCAGGGTCTAAAGGTAGATGAGGAAAAGATCAAAGCCATCCAGGATTGGCCCACACCAACGACCATCGGCCATGTCCGGAGCTTCCGTAGCCTAGCTAGCTTCTACCCCCGGTTCGTCCGAGATTTCAGCACCATAGCAGCCCCACTCACCTCGGTGAGCAAGAAGAATGTTGCATTCAAATGGGGGCCTAGCCAAGAAGAAGCTTTCAGAAAGCTTAAGGTTTGCCTTGTTAATGCACCGGTATTGGTCCTTCCTGATTTTAATAAAATATTTGACGTTGAATGTGATACTTCAGGAACAGGAATCAGAGCTGTGTTGACCCAAGGAGGCAAACCAGTAGCCTACTTCAGTGAGAAGCTGACTGGAGCAGCCCTTAATTATCCTACCTACGACCAGGAGCTGTATGCACTTGTCCGGTCCTTAGAAACTTGGCAGCACTATCTTTTGTCCAAGGAGTTCGTGATCCATACCGACCATGAGACCTTGAAGTACCTGAGAGGACAAACCACGCTGAAGAAGAGGCATGCCAGGTGGTTGGAGTTCATTGAGACCTTTCCATATGTCATCAAATACAAAGAAGGGGAAGGAAAACATTGTAGCAGATGCACTATCCCGGCTCCATGCACTCATCTCAACAATGGAGGCCAAAATCATGGGGTTTGATCATCGCAAGGAGCTGTACGAGCAGGACCCCGACTTTGGAGACCTTTTCAGACAATGTGGCCGAGGGACTTTTGGACCATATTACCTGCACAATGGTTTTCTTTTCAGGGAAAAACGTGTGTGCATTCCAAGGAGCTCAATAAGAGAGTTGATTGTAGGAGAAGCCCACGGAGGAGGCCTGATGGGATATTTTGGAGTTCCCAAAACCAAAAGCATACTCACCGAGCATTTCTTCTGGCCTCACCTTAAGAGAGACGCGGAGCGTTTCTGCTCTAGATGCACGACCTGCCTAAATGCCAAGTCCAGGTCACATCCCCACGGTCTCTATTTACCTTTGTCTATTCCTAACATGCCTTGGGTGGATGTATCTATGAATTTTGTCTTAGGTTTACCTGTGGTCAAGCTCAAGGACTCTATGCTCGTGGTGGTCGATGGATTTTAAAAGATGGCTCACTTTATACCATGCAGCAAGACCAACGATGCATCCCAGATTGCTGACCTGTTCTTTAAAGAGGTTGTACGCCTGCACGGACTGCCACAGACCATCGTGTCAGATAGGGATCCAAAGTTCCTAGGGCACTTCCGGTGTACACTGTGGAAGAAGTTGGGGACAAAACTGTTGTTCTCCACGTCCTGCCACCCCCAGACCAACTGCCAGACCGAGGTTGTCAACAGGACCTTAACCACCCTGTTAAGGGCCACCATCGGTAACAATCAAAAGAACTGGCTTTATTGCATTCCCTATGTTGAATATGCTTATAACCGGGCCACCCACTCTACCACTAAGCTCTCGCCATTCGAGATTGTGTATGATTTTAAGCCGCAGGTACCTTTAGACTTAGCGCACCTGCCACCGGAAGAGTAGCTGAGCCGGGATGGTGTGACCAAAGCAGAGTTCGTGAAGAACACATATGCCAAGTAGGCGCACATATTGAGCAGAGGAATGAGAAAATTAAGGAAAAAGCAGACAATGGCCGCAAAGAGGTTCATTTTGAACCAGGAGATTTGGTGTGGTTGCATCTATGGAAAGACCAGTCTGAAAATGAGAGGAAGTCCAAACTGGCGCCCCGAGGCACAGGACCGTTCAAAGTCCTCAAGAGAATCAACGAGAACGCATACCAACTAGACCTCCAAGTTGAGTATGAAGTTTCACCAACTTTCAATGTGTCTGACTTACTTCCTTATAATGAAGGAGATGCTGTTCTGAGGTCAGAACCTTCACAAAGGGGAGAGGATGATGAGATTCCACATTCGGACCCAACCGAGACAATCCTAAGGCCACCGAGCATACCGACCATGCATCACCGACCACAGACCAGATCAGGCCAAAGGACCATGACCGAGGATTTCAACCGAGCTACCAAGGGGCTTCTAAGTCAGATGGAGGTTCATGGACTCACAAACCAGTTAGCGGGCCATGACATCAATGTGGATCACGCACCACAGCCCATGACCATCTCTTGCCGAGCCGGACCAAGTCAAGAGGACCAGTCCACGAAGAATAGCCCAGCAAGCTTGTCTGTTTTCAGCATCCAGCCCGCGAGAGACTGAAGATGCACGGAGACAAAGCTTAATCCACATTCACGCCATCATTGCCGAAGAACCACTTAAGGTAAGTACCATTTAATTCGGATTTACCGACATATGTGATTTCCTTTTTTGTCTTGTGTCTTAATTTTCCTTTTGTTATTTTCGGCAATGTTTTATGCCATTAGTTCTTTCCTTTTGTGATTTTAGGCAACTTGTTATGCCATTAATATCGTACCGTTGTATTTGTTTCAAAGACCCCTCAAAGGGCAAAGCTGCGTCGGCTCTCTTTATAAGGCCTCTCTATGCAGTCGTGTATCATTAGACCTTTTTATCAATAAACCAGCGTATTCTCTTAAACGAGTCTATATTTGCCTTAGCCAAAAACCGGGTTTTTGCCTTAGGTGTTACCAGTCTTATCAAACTCCTTCCACCGAGTTTGTGGCGACTATCGATCCATTGGTGTGTTTTCCCATCGCTTTTAGCTCATCGGATAGTGCCATACGGCCAGCCGATCGAGAATCGATCATATCCGATTTATCAGAAATCATCAAGACGCGACTAGTACCGCATCCCAAAGTCACCGTACCGCGTCCTGGAGATCATCGTGCTGCATCTCGAGTCATCGAGTCGACACCCGATATCCGATCGCGTCTCGCTATCACCATCTCGCATCCCGAGCCTTCCGTATCGCGTCTCGATCTATAGTGCCGCGCCCCGAGAGACTCACCCGCATCCTGACTCCGTCACCACTGAATCCCGAGTGCACCGAGCCGCGGCCCGAGAGACTCCCCGCGTCCCGACTCCATCACTTCCACATCCCGATAACTCGCCTTGTGACCCGATACTATCACCACCGCGTCCCGAGCATACCGTACCGCATCCCGAGCAATCGTACCGCATCCCAATAGCTCTCCACCACGTCCAATTATCTCGTACTGCATCCCCATCACCTCATTAACCACCCGGTTTTCACCCACGGTCTGAGGGTCGTATCACCAAGGCTCACTTAACATCCTTTAGGAT
The DNA here is from genome assembly GCA_900406495.1 of Sisymbrium altissimum. Classification (NCBI taxonomy): domain Eukaryota; kingdom Viridiplantae; phylum Streptophyta; class Magnoliopsida; order Brassicales; family Brassicaceae; genus Sisymbrium; species Sisymbrium altissimum. The sequence goes on along the minus strand of OVBI01002762.1, from coordinate 11,151 downwards.
AGCCATGGGGCGTGCGAGGTTCAGGAAGGAAAAAGAGGACGCTGGTTACTGCCTCCTGTTTGTCGAGAACCTCAAACACGATGCTCTCGAGTGGTTCTCGAAGCTCGAATGGAATTCCATCGACAACTTCTCACAGTTGTCTAAGGCGTTCCGACGCTGATCTCTGGGCGATGTCCCAATGCCAGAACGAAACCTTGAAAAATTTCATGGATCGATTCAAAGCTGTAGTCTTAAAGATCGACGGAGTAAGTGACAGAGCTGCACTCGAGGCGTTCAAAAGGTCGCTGTGGTATGAGTCTCGTTTCCGAGAGGAGATAACACTCAATCACCCACCGACAATCCAGGATGCTCTTCATCGAGCTTCAGGATTCATCAAGCTCGAGGAGGACATTCGAGCAAACGAAAGTAAACATCGAGCCAAGCCGTCTAGCAAGAACGCGCCACCAACTCATATCGCCTCAGCAGGCAAGAAATGGAGCTCGTACGTAAAATTTGAAACAAAAGGCGGAGCCCACAATTACCAAGTGGCAACAGGACCGTCCCAAGATGGACCATCCAAACCACAGTGGGAGCTGTACGGAGAAAGAATCCAAACACCATGACTCCCAGCAACTCCACCTACGACGAGAAAGCCTACTGTGATCATCACAAGGCATACAGCCATTCAACTTTGAATTGCCGAACCCTGGGAACTAAACTGACTGAAAAGCTCCTAGCTGGGGAGCTTGGAGATATAACAAAATTTATTATGATGGAAACACACGAGGAAGCTGATCAGCAAGAAGAAACCACGGATGAGCAACCGGATCAGGCTCCAGAAGGACCTCCTCTAGAAGCTCCGAAGCGTGGAAAGAAAAACGAGGAACCTGCTGGGGCAAACAGCCGCAGAAAGGTTTACATGATCATGGGTGGATCTCAGTATTGCCCAGACACTGTTTCTGCCCTCAAGGACTATCAAATACAGGCAGAAACTGCCAAAAGCTGGCCGCAACCTGCGCCTTGCGGTGACTTTCAAATCACCTTTGAAGAGGAAGACGCAACTGAAGTCCAGAATCCACATAACAATCTACTCGTGTTTCAGCTGCTGATAAGCGACAGGAACTTCGCTAGGGTCCTAATCGACACTAGGAGTTCAGTTGATGTCATCTTCCGAGATACTCTCCGAAGAATGGATGTCGATTTCTCCGAAATCGAGCCTACACCAAAGCCTTTGACAGGTTTCACAGGCGAAACTACCATGACCTTAGGAAACGTCCGACTCCCCGTCCAGACAGGAGGAGTAACCAAGGTCATGAACTTTGTGGTAGCTGACCATCCAGCTATTTATAATGTCATCATGAGGATACCTTGGATAAATTCCATGCGAGCCATCCCCTCGACATATCACCTATGCCTGAAATTCCCAACGAAATCAGGCTAAAAACCGTTTGGGGAAGCCAAAAGGAATTCCGAGTTTGTTTCTTAGCTGAACACCAATTCTGGAAACTTCAAATCTGTGATGAAGCTCCCACCAAACGAAAGAAGACGAAACTGACAAAACAGGCTTCTGTCCTAGAAACTCCAAAGGAAGTTTCCAAAAAAGGGACTCAACAACAAGTTCTCGCAACTGGACCACAAATTCAGGAAGCAAGAATTTCGAAAACAGACCTTTAGGCATCAATGGGTGCACATGAGCAATCCCAAGCTCAGGATATGGAGACTTAGTCTTCATCCCATCTACAAAAATAAACACCAGCGCCACTACTTCTAGTTTAAAACTTCGAATAACTCGAAAGTGTTGCCGCTAAAAAAAAAATTTTTAAAAAAATGNGTACGTAGGCAACCGACCTTCGGTGCAGCTGTCCCCCCAAAACAAAAAGGGGGGGGGGGACTGGGAGCGTATACACACTCATTGCTCATTCATGCTACCACTTAAAGTTTCAAGAATCCGAAAAATCGAAAACTTTGGCATTTCAATCTAAAGGAGTCAACAAGTTCCGAATTCTGAATGCAAAGAGTTCCGAATTTAAAAGAAGTTTTGAGTTCTTATGATACTTACGAACTCTAACGGATTCAAAGAGTGTAAAGAAGTTCTGGGTTTTCGGAAAAGTTCTAAGCTTCAAGTTAAAAGTTCTGAACTCCAAGCAATAAAAGACTTCTGTTTCTTGTTCTCCAGAACGATCACCTATAACAAACTTTCGGATCAGTTTTCGATGACTAAACTTGTTAGACCTGACGTTTTCCCGAACACGTCTACAAGGTCTCCAATATCCATAAATTTGACACACCTATCCAACGCAATAAGACACCGGTTTCACTAAACAAACTTGCAACCATTGCTGGCCCCAATGGACGAAAATCATCTCCAACCAACCTTCTATACGGAGGTAAGGTTCAGTAACGTCCGTGCACGGACATATAACAGTGCGCTATATAAATCAGGTTAGTTATATCCTAGGCTAACATCCGAGAGGTATATCCTGGACGATGTTCTCAGGTTTGACTTTGAGAGGGGCATGCCAGCAAGTAAAGACTCGCACTGCCTTAATCCTCATTGCAAACTCGTTAACCCAGTAAGCGCCCAACTTGGCACACTGGTTTTCACCATCTCAGAAACACAATCTAGCATACCATTAGACGAGATATTAAAGTGTTTCAGAAAGTCGAAAAACGGGGAAATAAGTCGAAATAGTGCAACCCCTAAAACTAGATGAACGCATAGCTTAGTTTCCGAAACACTAACCTATCATAAGCCCAGCCAAAACGCTTCTAAGAAGCACTGGCACAACATCATCAACATCTTATGCTAAACGCAGTCAAACTCTCGTCTAATAAAGGCATAACAGGTCTCTGCTGACAACGTATCAACGCTAAACGCATCACAACTTCTACAACGCTTGTAAGCATCTCAAAACGCTAAGGAAACATGAGTGAGTAAAAACTTCGAACTACTCTACCCTCCTACAGCAAAAAATTCAAAATCTTAGCATCGAACAAAACCCAGTAAAACGCTCCTTAGCACACTGGTTTATACAATTGTGGGAACATAAGTGTTCAGCCTACTAACTTGTATCATGCAGTAAAGCACGTCCTGACAACAAAATGATACAAGTTCATTCTTGCCTAAACTCCTTTCTAAAGAAACACGGCTCAATGGCCTCTTCTCTAAAAACTGGTTTCAATCAATCCTCCTTCAAGGAGAAAGCTTTTGAAACCCCTCTTCTAAAAATAAATCACTCCGAAACGAAAGGATTCATCCTTTCAGAAAGCTTCATTATTGTATACAGAACTTGATACAAGAACGACTTCTCATGACATGGCCTCCTCCCCACAAAGGCGGGGCTGGCCATTCCTACTTCTTCTTCAGCTTTCATAAGCACCATACAAACCATCATCGGTTCAGAAAACATTCTGACAGCCTTAACCGGCTCTGAAACTTTCTCACAACTATGAGCTCGACTCTCTCCCGAGAAAGACAGCTCGCCCAAAGCTTAACTTTCTTTCGAGAAGAACATCTCACCATATGCCGGCTCAGGTGATCTTCCTATCACCTCGGATCCGCAAAAAAACTAAAAAATGGGCTGGGAAAGATCGCCATCACTTCGAGTCCATCCCCAAAACTGGGCTGCCTAGGCATCAGATCGAGACATTCCAACAGCTTCTCTTCGTCGCTAATACTCTTCCGAGAACCCAACCTTCTCAGGAAGAGCAATTTTCTGAAAAGAACAAGTTCTCACCAAGACGAAACAGAGAACAGTCCTCTTTAACACTTGGCAAAATTCTCACACATATACTTGTAAGCACAGTGATCAGCTTGGCATGCCCAAGATGTACGCTAGCATCCAGCTTGGTATATGTTAAGATGAAAAACTGCCGACCCAAGACAAGATACACTGCCAGCTCGGCCCAATCTCTAGGTGATCAATCAATCCCTCTTACCGATCGATTGCTCAACTCAGCAATCAGAGCACGATCATTCACGTCCAGCTCGACCTCAAAGGTTTGCCAGATAACATGGTCGTTTCGGCCTCAGGCTGGACGCAATTCAATTTTTGGAAAAAATTTCTACGAAAGCTCTCGAAAAACTTAACTTTAACATTTTTTCCAGAACTCATGAATGCTGGCTAGCTCGACACTGCCATGTCTCTTTAACCAGCTCGGCATTGCCATGCCAATCGACGTCCAGCTCGGCATTCCTCACTCCTCTTTGACTCGTTCCACCGCAGAACACAGATGCCCAGCTTAGAATAGGTACCATCCAGCTCGGTATCTACCATCTTCCCTTCTTCCTGACAAAACTCAGCAACCAGCACACAAAGGCCTTACCATGACAGCCAGCTCGGCCTCCATGGTACTCGAGGTGGTTTCGTGCGAAAACTCCTGAAAAACTTATCTGTAACAGTTTTTCGGAAAACATTTACGAAAGCTTTCGAAAAACTTAACATGAACAGATTTTTCGAAAATCTTTTACGAAAGCTTCCGCGAAAAGCTTGACTTGAACTGTTTTTCGGAAAGAGCCAGGCACGACACCCAGTTTGGTACTACCTGAGTAAGCAACCAGCTCGGTATCACCCTTGATGACAGCCAACTCGGTATCACCTTTGGTGACAGCCAGCTCGGTATCACCTTTGGTGACAGCGAGCTCGGTATCACCCTTGGTAACAACCAGCTCGGTATATTTTGCCTTCAAGTTGGTTTCTTATGAAAAATTTCGAAAAACTTATCCTAATTAGTCTTTCGGAAAAACTTTTACGTAAAAACTATCCGGAAAAACTTTTACGTAAAACTATCCGGAAAAACTAAGTTTTTCCTGAAAACATAAGGAATCGAAGAAGAGGGCATACAGGCCAGAAGTTGGGCGAGCTGGGCGAGCAACATGCTACTCACCGTCCAGCTCGGTATCATTTGCTTGCAAAGGTCAGCATTCAGCACATAAATGTCCCTCCCTTACAGCCACCTCGGTAGTCATGGTGATCAAGATGGTTTCGTGCGAAAAAATTCCGAAAAATTTATCCTTAATAGTTTTTCAGAAGACCTCTTACAAAAAATTTCGAAAAACATAGCATGAATAGTTTTTCGGAAAATATTTACAATTCCGAAAAACTTATCCTGAACAGTCATTTGGAAAAACTTTTACGAGAAAATCTCCGGAAACACTTAAAATTTTCAAAGGAGAGAGCCTACAGGCCAAAATTGACCGAGCTGGACAGGCAGCATGTTGTCTACCGTCCAGCTCGGTACACATTTGCTCCCTAAAATCAGCATTCAGCACATGAGCATCCCAGACTTAGCTCGGTACATGTGGTGGACAGGTTGGTTTCGTGCAAAAAACTTCCGAAAAATTTAGCGTGAACAGTTTTTTCGGAAAGAATTAAAAAATATATATATATATATACATACTTTATTCCGAAAATAATTTTCTTTTATTCCGAAAAGAGTTCCGGAAACACTTATGTTTTTCCCAAAAAAGTAAGGAACCAAAGAACGGAGCATGCAAGCCAAAAACTGGCAGAGCTGGACGGTCAGCATGCTGCTTACCGTCCGGCTCTGTACAAAATGCTGGCCAAAGTCAGCATTCAGCACATGAATGCCCATCCCTTACAGCCAGCTCGGTATTCATGGTACCCGAGTTGGTTTCGCACAAAAAACTTCCGAAATACTTATCCTTAATAGTTTTTCGGAAAACCATTTACGAAAACTTTCGAAAAAACTTAGTATGAACAGCTTTTCGAAAAACATTTTACCAAAAATTCGGACATGTACAGTTTTTCAAAAAAAATATTCCGCAAAAAAACTTTACTTGAACAGTTTGCTGAAAGAACCATAGACAAGCAGCCAGCTCGGTATCACCCCTGGTGACAGCCAGCTCGGTATTGCCCTTCGCAACAACCAGCTTGGTATTCTTTGCGTTCGAGCTGGTTCCGTATGAAAAATTTCGAGAAAACTTATCATGAACAGTTTTCTGGAAAAAACTTATAAAAACTTTCGAAAAAACTTAGCTAAAACAGTTTTTCGGAAAAACTTCTACGAAAAACTTAACTTAAACAGTTTTTCGGAAAAACTTCTATGAATAACATAACTTAAACAGTATTTCGGATACAACTTCTATGAAAAGCTTAACTTAAACAGTTTTTCGGAAACAACTTCTGTGAAAAACTTAACCTAAACAGTTTTTCGGAAAGAAAATTCCAAATCCTTATACGCGTTACACTCTTTTGCTTTACTACATTTTTTCCCAAAGGGTTTTTTCTTAGTAAAAGGTTTTTAATGAGGCAAAATCTTAAGCGTATCCTCAAACCGATCCTCGCTTCACATACAAGACACTTAAGCTCCGACAATCCCTAAACGCACAAACAGCATCTAGCTGTCCCTCAACAAACAGCTTGGTCTTCTCTTCCATCTTGCGAACAGCCCAAGAGACGCTTCAAGCCAATCTCGATCAGCTCGGTAGAAAACTCTCTCTATCACCCTAGAAGATCGTATGAACTTTCGAGTCGCAGAATCAAAATTCCCGAAATAGTGGATAAAAACATTTTAGCTCCTTAATTACCGTACTATAGTTCTTGATCGCTGCGTCAAGATCATACCTGATATTAACGTGCTGGGGGGGGCTAAATATGGGGGTCAAAATCCACATTTCGAGAATTAACGACTAAAATATTTGCATATCGAAAAGGAGTTTCCATATTTAGATATAAGTTCGGAGAGAGTTCGTTTTGAACTATTTCGTCAATAACTTTACAGAAAAAGTAAAAAATACTGTTTTTCGAGAGTTTTTTCGATGAACCGATGAAGTCGCGATTCGTTGAACAAACGACGATCGGCTGGACGAAATAAGGACAGTCAGCTCGGTATCAAGACCTGCCCATTATAATGAGCTGGCTGCATCTTTTCAGCATGTTTGGTTGATCCTTTCGTCCTTTGAACGATTCCTCCAAAAAACAATTGAAGTCGCGATTCGCTGAATAAAGAACGATCGGCTGGACGAAACAAGGACAGCCAGCTCGGTATCAAGACCTGCCCATGATACCGATCTGTCTGCATCTTTTCAGCATGTTTGGCTGATCCTTTCGTCCTTTGAACGATTTCTCCGATAAACCGATAAAATCGCGATTCATCGAACAAAGGTCAATCGGCTGGACGAAACAGGGACAGCCAGCTCGGTATTAAGACCTGCCCATGATACCGAGCAGGCTGCATATCTTCATCATGTTTGGCTGATCCTTTCGTCCTTTGAGCGATTCCTCCGAAAAAACCGATAAAGTCACGATTCATCGAACAAAGGACGATTGACTGGACGAAACAAGGACAGCCAGCTTGGTATCAAGACCTGCCCATGATACCGATTTGGCTGCATCTTATCAGCAGGTTTGGCCGATCCTTTCGTCCTTTGAACGATTCCTCCAATAAACTGACGGAAGTTACCATTTTTCGAGTAAAAGGCAATCAACCAAGCATGGAGGACAGCCAGCTCGGTATTTTGGGCAGCCAATGATACCGATCTGAATTTCATACCGAGCTGACTTTCATACCGAGCTGGTTGCATGTCTCGCCAAACATGTACCACAGAACGTCAATATGGACAGCACGGAGCAGTCAGCTCGGTACCAGGACACCGAGCTGGCTGTCATGATGCAGTCAGCTCGGTATCATCCTCCCTCCTTGATACCAAGCTTTCTGTCATGATGCATTCAGCTCGGTTTCATCCTTCCCTTCCTGAATACCGAGCTGGCTGTCACTTTCCGTGAGTACCGAGCTGAAAAGGATATACGTTCAATGATCGAGGTATATCTTCCAAACCACACGGCTTCTCCACATTAAACCACTTGGAAATTGTTCTCAACTAAATTATGAAGCTCTCTTAAGAAGAATTAGAACAAACGGAGTTCATACGAGGGAGTTATGCCATCCACAAGTTAGGCTTTGCAGCCAGCTCGGTAACAGACAGTATCGAGCAGTCAGCTCGGTCTTTTCTACAGACAGCATACCGAGCTGGCTCTCATGATGCAATCAGCTCGGTCACATCCTCCCTCCTGGATACTGAGCTGGCTGTCACCCTTCAGTATACCGAGCTGGATGCATCCCACGAGTCATCGGAATATTTCCTTCCATCCTGGATACCGAGCTGGATGCATCATGGGATTGGAAGCAGCCAGCTCGGTTTTTTTTTCTGTCACCAAGGAAGCCGAGCTGGCTGTCATCTTCCGTTTCGTCTCATTTTGCTTCGTTCTTCGTCTTCAGGGTCTTTTCGTAAACATACCGATGTTTTCGTAAGTTTCTCAAAATATCACGATGTTTCGTCTATCGAAGACAGCGAAAAGGTTAACTTAAAACAAACCGGAGAAAACCACTGAACCAAAAGACGAAGGATGGAATTGGGCCTAGCTGGAAGGAAGGACCGACAAGGGCTGACACCGACTTATGGAAGGTTCTAGAAGCTTACTCAAAGATTTATGGAAAAGTCGTCGGAAAACAAAAAAAGACCTTTGTCCCACATCGAAAATTAGGTTGTTTAGGATTTAGGATGTCTTAGTATAAATAAGGATCAATTTCTACATCTTGTAACACATTCAATACATTCACAATTAACTATTCATTCGAGATTTAGCAATAAAATTTCGTTCTCTCTTTTGCCCTAATTTCCTTTTTCGATCTTCTTCTTTACTTTTCGTTTTCTCTTGCAAGATTCTCGGATCCTCACATTAACTTTACAAAAATACATTGAGGTGAATTCTGGTTCCCACAAAGAGTAACCAGCTTGGCACTTTCTATCATCAAAGAATGCTGAGCTGGACGTGAACCTGCATCTTGTCTGATCGTGCTTCATTCTTTTTCTTCGGGAGCCTCCCGCGAACTTATTGATGCTTTCATTAACTTCTCGGAACATCGTGACATTGTTATCGATCAAAAAAGACAAAACGTTAACTTAAAACAAACCGCTAAACCGGAAGACGAAGAATGAAAATTGGGCCATGCTGGATGGAAGGACTGACATGGGCCAAACCGACTTATTGAACATTCTGGAAGATTTTCGATGATTTAATGGAAAGACAGTGGAAAAAAGGAAAATTCTAATTCCCACATCGAAACTACATTGAGCTGAATTCTGGTTCCCACAGAATCTTTGCAGAGTTCGCCTTAAAATTAGTAAACGTGGCTGCTTCACGTTGCTTGTGGTTGTGGTTGTTATTTTTTTTTAGATTGTAGAGATGATCGCAGTGAGACCGTTCCTTCTCTGCATCATGTTTCTTGGCTTTGACTTTCTCGTCTCGACGATGAGGAAGTTGATTCAGATTGTGGTGAGGATTGAATCGCCAAAGTCTGTTCTCCATCTGAACAAACACAAAGTTCCCTAGAAATCGAAGTAAACTTTACACATAAGTCAAAAACTAAAAAATCCTTTGTTTGTTAAAATCAAAAACAAAGAGAAAGACAAATACCTATAGAATTAAGAATCAATAAAAATCTAATCAATTGAGAATCAACAAAATCAAATTGTATTTCACTTGATTATGGTCAGTCGAAGATGAACACCAATCTCAATAGATTATCGCTAACAAAAACTAATTGTTATCCATTGAAGATGATTGAGATCTTGGATAAGAAAGTAGTCATCGACAAAGAAAATCGACATAAAAATTACGTCCACGGCAAGAGAAATTTATTTATTTATTTTTCTTTTTTTATATATATTTTTTAGGGAGGATGGTAAACTTGTCTTTTTATCATATTAATGAAACATTTTGGTCATTTTTTATTTCTCAAAACATTTTGGTCATAAACACTTTAAAACAATTTATTTTGGGGTATTTCTATTATTTTTATTAAAATATGGTCAACAGTTGAATTTTAATACTGGTTTTTTTTGCTGATTTATAGTAAATCCTTTATTTAATATAGGTACATAAAAATGAAGAGAAAATTTGGATAAATGACTTAACTTGAGATTATATTTTGAAAATTACACCATTTTTTATATTTTTGAAAAATACACTTTTTATAAGTGAAATGAATAAGTTAACCTATTTAAAAAATTTAGTAAGTTTAATATTTAAATTTTCTTCTTTTAAAAATAAACATATAAAATGAATAATATTTAATTAGGATTTATATAATTTATTTAAAATTTTGAAATATCTGAATTTAGTTAAAATTTGATACCTTAAATTTTTGATTTTTAGATTTTCAACTTCTGATTTTTTAGAAGTTTTTTATTAATAGAATATTTTTATTATTAGAATTTTTTTACTTTCGAGAATAAGAAAACATATTAATTTGATTTTGGCCCAATTTTATTTAAAAATAATCTTTCAAAATTTCATCATTGATCAAAAGATTTCTTAAATTTAAATACAACTCAAAACTAAGTATAATAAAAAAAATTATAGGTAAGCTATTTATATAAGATTAATTAGTAAAAACAAATTTTTATTAGAGATAATTTTAAAATATTTCTAATGTTATCCAGTTATATATTTTATTATATTTAATAATTAAATATATTTTTATCTTAAATAAATTAGTTTGAATATTAATATTTTCGAATTTTTTATTTTATTTATTAAAATATATATCAAATAGTTTTATTATATATAAATAAGTGTACTTTCAAAAAAAAAACAGTGTATTTTCAAATTTTAAATTTTAAATTTGAAATAAACTATTTTGCTAATTGTCCCTAAAATTGAAACTAACTCAAGTTCCTGATGAAGTCTTGAAGCGTGCACTAATAATGATCTAATCAGAATTGACATTTACCTACTAATCATTATCTCTTAATTCGCTAAAGTTGATTTCTTGTTCATATATTCTTTGAATTATCATTACATACGATACTTTCAATCTGAACGCCTAGACTAAGAAGACTGGTAAACATATAATTAAACAAAAAGGGGGATTAGTTTCAACAGATCAGAAAACTTTACTTTTTTTTTCTAAAGAAAACTTTACTTAGGTTGGTAGTTGAAAACTTGTGTTAACAATAATATTAAAGGTCGATGGCGGTGGAATGCAAAAATAAAACTATAAAGCAAAGGTTATCCAGTAAACATTTGTTAAAAGTAGAATGGATCCAATATAATCCGCCGAACAACTCATGGATTTCAAGTGAACCTATTCTTTTATTTTATATATATATATATATATATATATATATATATATATATATATATA
>OVBI01002761.1:5481-16979 GCA_900406495.1 Sisymbrium altissimum | reverse complement strand
ATTTTTTTTGGCGAATTCGTGTAAATTTGTATATAAAATGACCGTTTTCTCTTTTTAAATCTAAGACGAATTAACTGGTTATGTAAATCTTTATAATATTATTTGAGAAATTACTTTTCTACGTGTTCACGTTAATTTTCACGAGATCACTTACATATATATTCTAAATAAATTTTAATTATTATATTTTTTGTCATTACTGAAAATTTTTAATATATTTTTTTTTAATGATTTTTGTAAAAAAAAATCACAATAATAAAAAGAAATAATTTTTAAACATAATTGTTTTAAAAAAGTTTCTTAAAAAATCATATTAAAAAGAAAATAACCTTGAAATATAAATATAATTTTATTAGAAATAAAAACGTTAATTTCTAAAAAAGAAAGTTTTTTAAAAATCATATTAATAAGGAAATAACTTTCACACAATTGCCAGTACTAAAAATTTTTAATTTATTTTTTTTGTTTAATGATTTTTCTTTCAAAATCATATTAATAAAATAATTTTAAAATATAATTTCTTTTGTATATATATTGAAAACAAGAATTTACAAAACAAATATTATAATTTTCAATAAAATCGTTAAAATGATTAAGATTTCAAATAACTCAAGACTATGATGATAAAGACTAAACCGACCACAGAGATATTTGGAAACATTAAAAATATTTTACATATCTAAAAAAAGTTAAAAATGTTACATAAGAAACATTAAAAAAATAAATTTTATTCCAAATAACTTTTATATATAAAAATTATCAATTCAAAATAAATAATTCTGAGAGTAGGTTCATAAATTATCAACAAATTATCAGTTTGGTTTGTTTATGCATTGATCAAAATTTTAGTTTTTTTTTTATAAAAAATTTCAGATGAAAACACATTGATAAATCTTAATAAATAATTAAAAATAGAAAAACCGGACTGACCAAATTTTTATACATGAAATCAGATGTTTAATTAAGATAACAATAGAAATTTAAAATAATATTTAATTTCCTTTTTATATATATAAATTACATAAATGTTTTGAAATATTAAAAAATAAAAGTGAATATTAACAAATTATTATGATATTTATTATTGTAAATATCCATATACATTAATGAACTTTTGAAACATTAGTGCTATGATTCGTTTATGCAACTCTAAACTGATGTATACTTATTTTTTTAAGAAAATAATTTCAAAACAACATATATCAATAAATAGATTTTTAAAAAATAGCTTTACAAATCTAAAACGAAAAACGATATAAATTTAGCCTAAAAAGCACCAAAAATTTATTATATTTCAATTCGAAGGAATATATATACCACATAATAAATCTAAAAATGAATAATGATACTTATCTAAATTTTTATAATAAAAACATGTTTAATAAGATATATAACATCGTAAAATTATTTAGAATAATCTTCTATTTGTATGAACACGTATAATTGAAAAAAAACTTATAAATAAATAAAAGATAGTATTAATTAATAATTTTAATTTAGTTATTTTGTAAATATTTATTCCCATGCACGAGCACGGGAGAATCACCCAATATACCATAATATTTATAATTTAAAATTCATTGTTACATCAAGTGTAACTTCAAAGAAGTTTGGATTGGTAAAATGAATTACATTTAATTTAGATATAAGTATATAACCAATAGCAAATCTAAAAGAAATTTTAATTAGAAGCACTATCATATATTTTGAATTAACCGGGACCATTATCATATATTTTAAATTAATCGAGGGCATTACCATAAATTCTGAGCTAATTATTTGAAGAAAATCAAAATTTTAAACTAATTATTTAGGGAAAATCAAATATTAACTGGGGCACATGATCCCATCGGATGTAAGATGCATCTGCCACTGCATATAACATAAAAGTATTATCAATCATAAATTAAATTTAAGTATTTTTTTATAGCAGAGTTATGTGTTATGATCGAATTAGAATTTTGAGTTATATTCTATGTATAATTGATAACTCAAAAGTTAAATCAATAAAAAAAAAATCTCATGTATTAAAATTTTTATGTTTTTTCTACTAATTAATAAAATATTTTTCAATACACTTATTGTAACTCAAGTTTAATACTACATTTCATTTATCGTAGTCTTAATAATTTTTTCTTACAGATTAAGTTCGAGTGGAAAATTAGAAAATGAAATCTTCATATTTCTTGTTTTTGGAGTTTCGAAGAAAACTTGGCTGACTACATATGATTTTGTCGATGAGTTTTTTGGAGTCGTTGTGGTGGTGAGGGATCTTCTCCTTGCTTGCGATTGTTTCGCTTTCTCCACAATGTATGGACTGTGATTTGAAAAGTGTATGTCATAATCAACAATGAATGATGGTCTAGAGTTGTGTTTTTATGGATCTTAGTAGTTTGATTCCATTCTACTGAATATTTATCTCGTAAATTTATCAATTTTCCCATATTTGTTTTGAGTATCGACAACTAAAGAAGAGATGATTTCTTGTGTCCACCAATTCCTGAAAAGAGTGCAAGAGATGTTGATGTCTTGATTTCATTTCTCCATTCGATCACCCATGGACAATCTGTTGTGAATAGGAAGCCAAACATCCCTTTAGTCATCAATGGCAATCCTAGATAAAAAAATTGGACAATTAACATATGATTATAACGGAAAGTTTTTTTAAAAGCTCTTTGCTTGGACTGAGGAATCCCTGCCACATACAATGTTGATTTCTCCAGAATTATTTTTAGTTCCAAACATCTCATAAACTAAGCAGAAATAAAGATAACTCCCTTTATTGACCTTTATGTTCCTTTTGCAAACATCATAAGATCACATGTAAAACACAAATGGATTAGAATAACATTATGGCATCATGAGTGATATCTAAACAGGGAGTCTAACACAGCCTTATTAATCAATTGAGAGAACAATCATAGATATCATAAACATGTAAAACTAGAGAGTGCAACCTTGTCTTAGAACTCTCTTGATATAGTAAATGAAAGATGTTAACAAAACTATGTCACCAGTCCCATGCCAGCTGAAGAGGAGTGGTACTAGTGGTTAAATATCATTTAAAAAGTCAGACTTTATTTTTACTTGAAAAAATTGTCAAAGTTTATTTTTCCTTTTATCTTTTTGGCGTTTTCTCGAAAATATTTTTCTTTGAGAATTTATTCTCTGGGTAAGTGGGAATCGGTGTTTACCTAGAACATTGAATTTTTTTTATCAATCGTTTATTAGGAATCTGAGTTTTATTCTTTATTAAATGTATCAGAGTTATGTCGTTACTTGGAAAAAATGACGGAGACACGTTCGCAAATCATGATGAAGGAAAATGAGATTATTAACTCACGTCTTGATGCTCTGGAGGATCGGATAGTGAAAATCTTGGAGGAGATTAAATAGGGACTAGTTGATGTGGTCGATTCATTTCAATTGATGTAAACACAATAACAAGTTTCAACGAACCATGGTTGATCATCTCTGATGATGATGCCTTTGCCATTGTATCAATCACACCATCCGGATCCAGGTCGAAGACGCTACAGTCTGGTCCCAAAATATTCTGGTTTCTCTAGGCTTGCTAATGTTGATTTTCCATATTTTTATAGTGAGAGGATGAAGGAATGGATGAACAAAATGGAGCAACTGTTTTTGATGGATCACACTCTCGATGATCTGAAGGTGGGATTGGCATTGATACACTTTGATGGGGTCGCGGAGACGTGGCAGTAGTCCATTATGCAAGTAGAAGAGATCAGACCAGAAATCTTGTATAATTGGCGCACCTTAAAGGCGATGTCGCATGAAAGGTTTGAAGAAGTGTTGGATGATCCGATCGTTGAGTTAAAGCAGCTGCAGGAGTTGAGTGATATCATGGAGTATCACGCGAAGTTCGAGGTTATCCGTAACCGCGTAAATCTATCAGAGGCATATCTGGTTAGTGCTTACTTAACCGGGCTTTGGGTTGATATTCAGATGCATATAAAAATGTTTCAACCTCAGAACATTCGTTAGTATTTGGTTTTGTGTAGTTTGTATGAACAGGTTTGAGGAAAGAGCATCTCGTCATCTACCGCACAGAGACCAAACCAAGCCCAGAAAATCGGAGTTCTTTTCCATCCGAAAAGAATTTTTCTCATAATTTCTACGTACGTTGTAATCAGTTTTTACATAAAACATTGGATTACTTTGATTTATTATATATTAAGAATCTGAGTTTTATTCATTATCCTCTTTCACTAGTAGAAAAACCTCACGAGTTTACTGTTTACTATGTATCGATAGAAATCAATTTTATTCATTTAATCATGTTAAGCAAAAATAATTATTGTACTAAATCAAAATCGTTTGAAATATTATTTTCATGGCACATTGGGGGTGATATTTTTCTCAGTAATATTTCATCAATTTAGATGTCAGGAGAAGATTCTCCATTAATAGTTGATCTTTGAAAAAAGAATATTGGTTAGGAGAAATAATTTTTGGAAGTAATTCTTTTAATCGATTTACAAAAAATTTTGAAACCACTTTGTACAAAAGTTGCAAAAATTTTTTTTTTTTTTAATTTTTTGTGACATTCATATCCATCGTTTTCGGTATCATACATAGAATACTGGTATTGATTCTCTTAAATTTTATTATCTCTTAATTCTGTGGCCATAATTAAAAGAAATAAAAGTTATATTTGATAAAAAGCTAATAAATTTTCAATAAAGAGGATAAATGTGAGTCTTGTGCTTTAACCGATTTCAGATAGAGAAACAATACTTGTGGATGATTGTTGACTCTTCAATATTTCAGGCTGAAATTCAACAAAAGAGATTTGAATAAGAATGAAAGGTGTTAAACCTCCAAGTTGCTGAACTTCAAAATAAAGCTGCAGTTCCTACACAAGAATTTAGAGAAATGAAAGAGGTACTCTTTGGTCCCTTCATCATTTTAAATTTGAATGATGATAATGCATTTTCATTATTTGTTTCATTCCAATTTCATGTTTTAGGACTTTGAGAGAAAAAATGAGCAAGCAGTTGATGCAATGAGTCCAACTTGCTGAACTAAAAATACTCTACAAAAAAGAATAAGTTCTAAGGAAAATATACTATAGTACCATAGAAGATAACATGATGCTCCTCAATTACTTACAACGAGAATTATTATAATTATTACTGGACTTTTGGAATTTGTTTATATTTATTTATATTTGATCATAGATATGAAAGGTAAAGTAAAAATATACTGTCGGATTATATCAATAAAATTAAAAGTGAAAATTTAATTTTAATTTTCACTTTTAATTTTTACTTTTGATCTTCACTTTTAATTTTCATTAATTTCTCCATCTTCAATGTCATTTTCATTTTCCAATGCCATTTCCATCCTCACCAGGCCGTTATGGCAGACTTTATAACCCATGAACCCGTTTCGGTTTTAACCTCTGGACTTGAGAGACTATTCATAAATCTATTTAAAGAGAGATTTTTTTGAAAAAATCTTGCCTATTGGCCAGTGCTAGAATCCACAGCCATATTCTTTCCATCGCTGGACAATCTCGTAGAATATGTATTATGGACTCTTGACGTATCTATGTATCACTAAAATGTTTTCTAAACTTCTCATGATTTGTCATAATAGCTTGCTGGCTGACCAACCAAAGGAACACATGAATCCTCTCCGGTACTCGAAGCTTCCATATACAGGTATAAAATCTATCCATGTCCTACCTCGGCACTTTACCTCTCATGATCAGATCATACGCCAACCTCACTGTAAATTTTCCATCTCGGGTTTCTCCCTACGCGAGCCTATCCTTAATACCCATCACATTGTCAATAACAACAACTCCCAGTTCTAGTTGCTTATTGTCATCTACATACATGCCAATAATATCAATGTTCCATCCTCCAACAGGCATCCAAAAATCATGAGCTTTAATACTCTCGAAACCCACCTTCAATTGCCTAGTAACTGTCTCCTAAAGAGATTGATTGCTCAGCCACTTATCAGTCCAAAACACAATCCTTCTAATCACCCAGCTATAACCTTTCAAAATCACATTTGAAACTCTAACTCCCACACTCCGCATGGTAGAGGAACAAGTAATTTGGGATTTGATCCATGATAACTCTTGTAGATTCCCCACTTTATACTTGATCTTCAACACTTTAGCGTGGAGACTATTATCATCCTTTAAGAGTCTCCATTCCAACTTTGCTAAAAGAGCCGTATTCATCTCTTTAGCTTGCCTAATACCCAAACCACATTCCCTTTTTGGCGAGCATACCCTCTTCCAGGGTACTAGATGTTATTTCTTCTTCTCGTTTGTACTTTTTCACAAAAAAATTCATCGATAATCTATCTAACGCAGCAAGAGTAGATACTGGTGACTGAATAATACTCATTGTATGAATTGGAATAGATGGCAGAACTGCTTTAGTTAAGGTAATTTTTTTTTGCTAAACTTAGCATTCTCTCTTTCCAACCTGCTCATTCCAAGACCACTCTCTCTAAAATTCTACCAAAATTTCCATTATTTATTCTCATATGAAGTATTGGCAATCTCAAGTATTTGCAAATATCATATGTGGATTGAATGCCATTTTCTATCATAATGCGGACTCTCAACTCAATAGTAACATTCTTAAAAACTAAAATCTTAAATTTTTCGAGACTGACTTTCTATTCTGAAGTCAAGGAGAATATCTCTAGAACTCTTATAATCACACGTATCTGATGCTTCCGAGAACAAAATTAAGTAATCAGTAAAGTTTATATGAGATATCTTTGGACCTCCCCGGGCAAGACAAATTGGTTTCCACAATCTGCGATCCACTGCTTCTTCAATGAGATGACACAGCCGTTCCATACAAAGTACAGAAAATATGGTGATAAAGGATCACCTTAACTTAACCCTCTTGCTGGTTTGAAAGCTTCTATCTTCTCCCTATTCCAAAGAAAACACATAAAAGGACCCGAGACGAATTGTATCACCCAACTAACCCATCTATCTAAAAGACCCACCGCCTGCAATGTATCTTCGAAAAAATCTCATCTGATTCTGTCGTTTGCTTTCACTAAGTCCAATTTTAAGATCATTCAACTTTTATTTCCTTGTTTATGTCTCATATAATGTATCGTTTCCTTCACCACCACGATATTATCACTGCTTAACCGTCTTGGGATAAAACTAGACTGAGCTGGACCAGCAATCAGTTTAACCATAACTCTCTTCAACCTTCCTACCATAGCTTTCATGGTTGTCTTAAATAGGACATTACATAAGATAATATGCCTAAATTGAGTGATCTTCTCCGGGTTAACTACTTTCGCTATGAGAATAACTAACGCATCATTAGTATCTTTTGGCAACCGACATGACTCAAAGAACTCGAAAACAAATCTTGAAAGTTGAAACTGACTCACCAACCACATCCCAACATTTCTGGTAGAATATAGGTTGATACCCATCCGGACATGGTGCTTTGAAACTCCCCATATTCTTGATAGCCTTCTCCACCTCTGCCTAAAGGAAAGTTCGACTCAGCTCCTTCTGTTCATCACTCGAGAGTCTAACAAATCTTCCTCATAACAGTTTCTCTACCACTGAATCAACATCCTCGAAAGAGTAAAGCCGAGTAAAATACTGAACCGCAATATACTCCAAATCTTGTGAGTCAGCCACCCATCTCCCATTATCATCCTTTAAAGTTTCTATCTTTCTATTCGGTTCCTGCTTCTTCTAATAACAGTGGAAGTATAAAAAGTTAGTGTTTCTGTCTCCAAATACAACCCACTTTTCTTGTGATTTCTAGAACCACACCATCTCCTCTCATTCCAAGATTACATCAAACTCTTTTAGAAGTTCCTCTTTCTTCCTTAGGAGGTCATCAGTCTGGTTTCGATCAATCTCTTCCTGGACCTCTTTTATCTCCTTTATTATTTTATTTTTTTGGACTTGAATATCACCAAACACCTTTTTATTCCATTTTTTTAAGACATATTGCAGATTCTGTAATGCTGCATTCGTGTCAATATCCTGGTTCTATGAATCCATCAGAAGTTCCTTGAAGCTCAAGTGTTGTATCCAAACTGCTTCAAATCTATATGGTCTCCTTCGAGGATTCACTCCTACTATAAGTGAAAGTTTCAAGAACAAAGGCGCAAGATTCAATGCTAAAAACAATAAATATCTCACCACTGCATTCTGCCATTGAGTTCAATTTTGAGCGCAACCCAACACCCTATTTAGTCTCTTTGCAACAAAGGAACTCTCTTCTTTCCCTATGCACCACGTGATTTAGTTCCCAATAAAACCCATATCTATCAGAGACAAGTCATTAATCCAATCTCTGAATGCCAACGAGTCAGAAGATAATATCCCATTACCACTTATTCGTTCATCAACCCTAACAATTGTATTGAAGTCCCCTCCAACAACAACCAGTCCAACAATATTCCCAATCACCACTTTCAGTTATCTCCATAATGTACTCCTTCTATTTACTGATGGGGCAGCATAGACTACTATTAAGTTTAATAACTCTACTTCATTCACCACTTTAGCATGAAGAAACTGGTTCGATGAACTCACAATCTCCATTTCACCAATTCCACTTCTCCACAAAATCCAAATCCCTCCACTTTGGCTAACACCATCAGGTCTCAATGAATTTTTGAATGCAAGCCCTTGACATATTACGTCCGCTCTATTTCCTCCGACATGGGTCTCAAAAATTGCTAGCATATCAGTGTTGATTTGTTTTACAAAATATAACGAATCGACCATCAAAATTTAGGTTTATTCACCCATACCAATTCCATAAAACAAAATTCATCAAAACGTCAGAAAAAACATATAGAACAACCGGGGAAAGCTGTTATTTAAGCTTACCAGCCTCATCCAACTCTGTTCCGGTATGCACCATCTTCTCCATACATACTGAACTCTCCATCTCAGCCAGTAGGATGATAGACATCCCCATACCACTCACTTGTACATCTCGACACTCAATACCTTTGCACATACTTCCTGAAACAAAGCATCCTCTGGCTCTTCCAACACCTTTCTCCTCCACTCTCATTCTCTTCCCATTCACTAAGAGTTCAGACTTTGCTCGATTTGGGCCGAATACAAACCTCGGGAAGATCTCATAATGAGATTCTTCTGTTTTTGTCTTCTATGGGCCTTTTCCTGTCCATTTTTCTTAGCTCTAATCCTTCTATAAACTCCAGCAATGAGCTTTGTTAGGCTTATCCCATAGAATACTAATTTTTCTTGAGCGTCACTTTTTTCATTCGAGACTTGGTTCAAGTTCATTGAATTTTTCTTATTTCTATCATCAGTTTGAATATCTTTCTGAATATTGCTTAAAATCAAATCTTCTTTTAATCTCTTAAAACTGTTAGATAGTGCAATATTTGCAGAATCTCTTCGCCATCAAGAATCTTGCATGTTCATATTTATGTTTCTTTTACAACCATAAATCTCAGTAGTCTCCGTGTCACGGATACCTCTAGTTTCTAGTATTTTATAATAACTAAATCAGTTAATCTCTAATATTTATTATAATATGTAACATATTCTCTCTATTTTGTACAATGATACATAATTTTGTTTTCATTAGCATGAACTTATATTTTTATTCTGAAAATTATCATTCTAATTAATATTCTACAATTTTATTTAAATATGTGATGTTGGTTGTTATATGAATTTGTATAGATGAAAAATACTGAGAAGTTATGTTTTATCTAATTATAAAAATGAAAAATGTTTTATCAATAAAATAATGACAACTAAATTTTTGAAATGATGGTTGAAATGTGTAATATATGTATATATTGTGTTTTTGGTTTTAGTATAACATTTTAAAAAACATTTCTATAAAACTAATATATATATNAAAACATATATATATATATAATATATATATATATATATATATATATATATATATATATATATTATTGCTTTGCACTGAAAATAATGCCATTGGTTGCTGATAAATCACCAATTTTTAAGTTTGTCGTTTGCATGCGTTGGGACTTGTTTGCTAGGTTTCTATGAAATTGTGAATGCATTTTGATGATTGTTGCATGTTTATTTGTTTAGTTGAATAGACACTCATATAATTTTGTTTAATGATTCTTATAGATCAACGGCTAAGAATGACTGCCTCGCTGAATAATTTGTTACCACTTTTTCTTTTGTCTTTTCTCTTCTTTCCTGGTGTGTAGAATTGGTGTTACATTGGTATTTTTTTCTGGAAACAAAAATGATATTTTTATTTTATTTAAAAATTTTAAGAATATTTTTGTTATTTGTATTTTGTAACTAAATTTGGTTACGACGTTTTACACGTTTTTAGTTTGGTTTTTAATAAAGAACATTTAACAAGTTGTTTATGATTTGAAAAGCTAGGTGTAGAAATCTGGTAAGAATAAAATTCCTAGATTTACAAGACTAAAGGTGCCTCACTAACTAAAGGGAGGTTATGTGTTTAGCACGTGGTCAAACTTCTAAAAGAGGTTATGTGTTTAGCACGTGGTCAAACTTATAAAAGTAACTAGGTTTTTCATCTACGCTAGGCGTAGGGATTTTATAATAAAATTTTTATAATCAATATAAATATATTTTAATTATATATTTTATAAAAAAATTATTAAAATAAAATATACTTATTTAATTAAAATATAGTTTTACACTCACATCAAAATCTATATAATTCTCAATGTATAACTAATTTTATAATTCCAAAAAGTTTTAAACAAAAATTAAAATATTTTTACAATTGACATAAATGTTTTTACAAATATAGAATAGCTCAATTTAATATTTTAGATTTTTAGAATTTCTAATCTTATAAAATGATATTTAAAATTTACTATTGAATATTGACTTCATAGAAAAAAAATTAATTTCCTGAATAAATCCAATGTTCAAAATTTGAGAAATTAATGATAATTGTTAGTTGATTTGTAACTCTTAAACTAATTCAAACTATCATAACTATTGTCCAATAATTTCTTTTATATCACATCATTTTTTCTCAAATTCTAAATAAAATTTTTTATTATTATTATTTTATTCAGAAATCCATCAAATCTCTTATTAAATACCCCAAACTCAATATATTAAGTTTTGTTTTGTTAAGTGACTTTAAAGTTTAATGCTGAAAGTAACATTAATTTACTAAATTAAAATCAATAGATTTGTCATTATTGTTGTCTTGTAACTCATTATATTAACTTATTAAAAACTACTTATTTTTTAATAAATAAAAATTATTAAAGTTTATAANAAATTATTAAATTTTATCAAAAATAATAATTAAATCCTTTGATTTAATTTAATATTAGAAGAAAGAAAATATAATTAAATCAATTTGAGAATCATTTGAGAAGTAAGTGAAGTGAGTAAACAAAATTATTTATTAGTTTTATAGTTAATTATAAATAAAAGATTGAATTATATATTTTTAACATAAACTCATGTTCATTATATTTAA
>OVBI01002760.1:0-16983 GCA_900406495.1 Sisymbrium altissimum | reverse complement strand
TATATATATATTCATATATGTTTTAACTAATATTAAACCAGATTAAAAGATTGAGACCTGCTCCAGGAGTAACGCCGGCGAGACCAGTAACCATGCCTTGAATGGCTCCGATGACGGAAGGTTTGCCAAAGAAAATGACATCGAGTGTAGTCCATACGAGGAGGCTTGTGGCAGCGGAGAGGTTGGTGTTGAGCACCGCGATTGAGGAGGTTAAGTTGGCGGCGTAAGGAGCTCCGCCGTTAAAACCGGACCAACCCATCCATAGAAGCCCAGCTCCGGCAAGCATTAAAAGAACATTGTTCGGTGGGAATCTTTCTCTGTCAGCCTGAGGCCTAGGTCCGACCTACAACATGTCACACATACGAATTTAATTTAATTTAAAGTTATAACTTGTAATCAACAATTCAACATGGTAGTATTGTAGTTGTACGACTCTTTTCTCACCTAGTGTTTGCTTTTTAACTAACCAATTTTCTTTTTCTTTTGCGTAATTATATTTTTATTATACATGTAGACTATTATGTCGTCGTCATGTGGAATTGACTTGACTTATATGTGCGACAAAAATGAATTAGCTCATAAAGAAAAAAAAAAAGTAAAGTTCCTTACGCGAAATATCATCTCAACAAAACTGTATGGGAACAAAATACCATTCGATATCAATCATTATCCCTAACAAGTTTTAGGTATTTGAAATATCCTCAGTTATGTTGTGAATTTCTATTAGTCAAATTATGCAAAAACGGATATTCAGTTGAGTGAGATCAATATTTATATTTTTAGAGAATTGGAGCGTATCTCCAGTGTTTTTTAAAATTCTTTATATGAGAAATTATTTCTCTTCTCTAATCAAATTATCTGAGTTGCGTATATTATAAAATAATACGTGTTGTCAATTCCGAAGAATGATTTTATTTAATTTATCTGTGACTTGCAAGTTAATTACTTTTTGTTCGTGGACCAATCATTAATCTAATCTATAAATTAACTACGGACCTTGAAATTTGAATACTACGTAATCATCTCGAAAGAGAAAGCAAAACAATACTTGGTAATTCAGGACAAGTCTACATCAAAATATACCTGTTAGAAAATTTCCGAGTCTATGACCATGTCGTCTACCGTACATTAAATTAAATCAAATACTTTCAACAAACATCAATACAGAAATATCTTGTTCTTCAATGTCCATTAAATCCATTCTTTTTATTTTCAACCCAATATTTATTATTTCTAGTTATAGAAACAAAAAAAATTACCCTGAGAATTTAGTTCAAAAATGATTCAAACTAACTAAATAAACTTTTTTTAAAAAAAACTAAATAAACTAACCTCAAATCTGCTAATGAATATTCAGTGGTAAAATTTTTTTTTTTTTAAAAACCCTCTAAATTCACAACTACAAGAAAATCTTTTAATTTATTTTGGTCACGAGTGGAAAGAAAATTATAAGATTAATGTACGGGAAAACTGAATGTACTTCGTGGAAACAGCATAAAGAAAATGGGAATATTTAATTTTAGAAAGAAAAAAAACATACCCAATAAGCGGCGACGAAGCCGGCAACACCAGAGGAGAGATGAATAACATATCCGCCGGAGTAATCAATAACTCCCCAATGGTACAGAAACCCTCCGCCCCATAGACTATAAGCTCCAACTGTGTAGCTAAAGATCAACCACAATGGCACAAATGCCATCCACGCTTTAATATTCATCCTCCCCAACACCGATCCAGCCACAAGTATCGTCGTTATCGCCGCAAACGTAAACTGAAAATACACCAAAGTCGCCATCGGAAAAAACGGCGTCGTCGCTTCTCTCTCTATCGTCCCGTTCCCAAACTTCCTGACGGTTTCTGGGATCTACAAAGCAAAAAACAAAAGAGTCAACCAAAGATATATCATTTCAGGCATTTTCTTGCCTAACACTTTGTGGACATAAACAGATTTCAAGACCTTGGCTCTGTCTTTGAGGTACCCTTGGTCGAAGGCGGGACCACCTCTACCCCAGAAAGGCAAAAGCTCATCTCCGAAAGCCATTTTGTAACAGAGGAGAACCCAACAGAGAAGAACGGCGGCGAAGGCGTAAAGAGCCATGAAAGCGGAATTCACGGCCCATTTCTTCTTGACGATGGAGGCATAGAGGATGACGAGACCTGGCATGCTCTGGAGACCGACCAGAGTCGCCGCCGTGAGCTGCCACGCGTTGTCTCCTTTGTTGAGCCAATCAGGAACCGCCGGTAATTTCGCATCGTAAGCGCCGGGCATGGCCATCTCTCTCCCTCTTACCCGGGAGTTGAAGATCCTGATGACTTTTGTGTTTTGGGAGGTTTCAAATGTTTGTAGCCAATGGTAAAGAAGACTAGAAGAGCATGAGATTGTAGGTGTGAGAACCTTTAATTATAATAATGTGTGTAAACTAGACAAGTCACACAAGTGGGGTTTGGTGTTTTGTTGTACAGTTTGAAGGAGAAAAGTCTTCGAAGATCGATGGATATGTTTATCATTCCTCAATTTCAGAATCTTGATATTTCAAAGAACCTTCTTTCTTTATCGCGTTACTGATTCTGTAAAATTACTAGGAAAAAAATAAAATAGATGTGGGCCATGTGTGGTGTGGACTTGATATTTATCATAACTCATAACTATTTTTAAGATTTCGAATGGTACTGTTCTTCGGTTTTTATCGTGCGGCCATGTTTAATACCCAAGAAGTTGACCGAGTGATACATCGAATGTTTAAGAAGCAAAGATTCATTTGTTTGTTTGTAACTTAGATTTGATACTGGCCCGAACGTTGTGCTTGGTACGTCGAATTTATATAGATTCAATTAAACAACAGAATCAACGTTATACTATTAGCGGCGTCCATTTCAGACGGATACGTATTTTTCTAGAATAAAATTTATGCAATAATCTATTGGAGACACGGACCAATGTTCTTACGACATCTATATCGGAATAAAAAAATTCCTCATAATTAAAAAATAATGATATAGAAAAAAGAAGAAAGAGAATGAAAAATTTCCCAAATGAGAAAACTAAAAAACTTTTAAAAATTCATGAGAACCGCATAATATATATGTTATCATTAATTAGTTCAAGTATTTTTTAAAAAACAAAAAAAAATTGGTTTGGAAAACTTTTTGAAGTTATATATGAAAATGCTCTTGAGCTAAAATTATTACCTACTCATGAGAACCAATCATAACCAGTGGAATAATTTCCTTATATATAATTAAAATGATAATAGGTTACTTTTTTGTTTACAATTGATATCCATACGTACACAATACACATTTGTGAGTTAAATGTGTATACAATAACAACTAAAAAATAAACATTCATGCGACCTTTTATCGTAACTCTCGGGATATTTTTTCAAATTTCGATTTTTCCAGTTTTGACATCATTCAAATTGTAATTCTGGTTTTAATTTTCAAACGTAAAGCCATTATGTTGTTTGTGATCAGACGAATCTTCTCAATTCGATGGTTACATGTAAATTTTGCCTCCATATATATCATCAGCGAACAATCTCTAAATCAAAACAACATTTGTTCAGAAATCATTAAAAACCTTAATTACTCTTGGTTAAACAGACATTTTATAACACAATCGAACTAGGTTCCGGCCGGGAACAAAGTCATCGAGTACAAGGCATTTTTCGCCATAGAATCAGTCTCAACATTACTTAAGGGAGGGATAAAATAAAACGAAACAACATCAAATGGACAACTGAAATAGTGGAAATCATGCAGAATGCCTTCTAATCCCAATCTTCTTTCCTTCCTTTCCAGTAACTTAAGAACTTGCGAATCAAAACGCACTACTAACGACTTGACATTAGCTGTTGCGGCTACCAAAATAGCTGTACGATGGCTAGCGCTCCAGCAATCAGGGCCGATCTAACATTGCCTCTAACTTCCCTAATTAGCGGAAGCCTGACACTAAAATCTGTTAATTAATAATGCATAACAAACCAAAAAATCAATGCAGCATACCTAGCTAATCAGACTTCGCCCACTTACTTTGTTTTTA
Organism: Sisymbrium altissimum; assembly: GCA_900406495.1. Classification (NCBI taxonomy): domain Eukaryota; kingdom Viridiplantae; phylum Streptophyta; class Magnoliopsida; order Brassicales; family Brassicaceae; genus Sisymbrium; species Sisymbrium altissimum. The sequence continues at coordinate 12,941 of OVBI01002760.1, read as the reverse complement.
AGAGACTAACAAAATTGAATTCTATTAATGTGGTTTTGATTTTCTGTGGCTAACAATGTGATTTTGATTTGAAGCCAATATATTTTCATATTTTTTGTTTTGTTTGATTGGTCAATCGTTCTTCTATTTTTTTTCTTTTTTCATAGTCTTAAATTTTTGTGTTGGTGGACAAATTAGAATTGTGTTCACATAATTGATTTCTACTGCTACATGAGATACATTAGAAACTTGAAGGACCATGTTGCCTCTTTAGAGAAGCATAAAGATTGTCATTTCTTCAACATTTTCTTCTACACAAAGCTCGAAACCTTATATAATAAAATGTTCATCTGTGTCTTCTATGTCTTTTTCTCAATCTCTATCCAAACATCGTGAGCAGTTTTTGTGCCATTGATAATTGATTATGATGTGTAATTACTTCCAAATAAAATGTTTCGTCTATAGTTACGTTATATGTATCATCAATTGTTTAAAAAAGTTTGCTAGTCCAGCCTCCAGGGATAAGAGAAATAAAAAGGTGACAATTTATAAAAAGCCCAATATTGTTAGCCCAACAAAACAGCTACTATATTTCCATTGGAAAATGATCAAGGAGAGAACGTATCGAACTAAGTATAAACGCTGAACGTAAGATGGATATACCGAATGGAAACTCCTCACCGTAAAGTTTCTTCGTAAACTACAAGATAAAAATACCATTGATTTAAAAAAGGGTAAAAAAATATAATCTCTTACTTTGATTAAATATCTTTGAGAAAGGGTAAAAAAATGCTACAACTGTGAAGTGTTATTTGTTGATTAACGATTACAAAACTGTGTCCCCTGTCCTAAATGTTATTTGGATAGTTAAGAAACTAAACGTTTATATTATTTAAGTAGGTAAAATTAGCGTGTTATATACTTTATATGTATATATATAATTAGTTTTCTTTTTTTGTTTTTTTGTTAAAGGTATATATAAATATATAATTAAACAGCATGGGAACCAGACCAGACGGACAAAATATCAAATCACTATGTTTTTTAATATATATGCGTTGATACAAATTGGCGGTATCAAACAAACTCAAAACGGTTATATATATTCAGACCTTTTTGTTTCCTTTCTAATAATATTAAATAAAATACTGAAACAATTAACAACAAAGGCACTGATATTAAAATACTGGATAAGTACCACAGGATCTCACTTAGAATTTGTCCCATTCTTAACTATAATTCATAGAGTCAGATCCAGAGTACTTGCCTGTCCAATCTTAACCGTCCGATCCTCTTCATCCGTCTTGATCACTCGGCTCTTTTTCCATGAACATAACGACAAGGACAACGTTTGATCCGTTGTTGTTGCTGCTGTTTCTGTCTCTTCCAAAATTGTCTTCTCGGGTACTCTTAGCTTAAGTGAGAGATCAAGATCAAGATCGATGCTGGTACTTGCGTTTCTTTTCCCCGTTCTCTTGTTACAATAAGCATGATTGGTGCTCTCTTCAATACCGATCTCGAACTTTTCAAGCGTTCTTGAATGTCCTTGAATGCTGTTGAATGTGGCCAGATTGGTCCGTTCTTGATGATTGTGTCTTAGTGTTGGTAAGTGATTAGAAACTGAAGAAGAGTAGCTGTTTTGGAAAGACCTGTTGTTAGTCCAATATTCACTACCACGGATGTTATTGCTAACCGACGAGCCGCGAATTAAACCGGGCCTATCTATCAAACTCCGGTTTGTTTCGTGGGAGCTAGAGTTCCACAATGAAGCATTTGAAAATTTACTTCCATACCTAAAACAAAATAGTTTCAATAAAATGGAAGACTATTAATTTGAATATCAAGGTAAATATCGAATGGAATACCGAATATCAATAAGATGATGGAACACATAAAATATAAACTTTACAAAAAATAATATAAACCTGAATGGAGAATCATGGTTATGATTAATATTATAGCCTCGGAACATCGGTAGCTGACTTAGTTTATAAATATTCCGATCTGCGGAAGTCTCGATGAAATGTCTGTGATCAGATATGGCTGCAAACAATGAATGGACACCTTAGTTGATATATATATTAGTCATATATATATAATACGAGCTAGCAAATCAAAACCCTACTATATTCACATATATATTATACGAATAGTAAGAATATATATAACTAACTAACACGAATAGTAAGAATCAATACCTTGACCTTGATCATCCATCTTCTTGCTCCTGTACATCTAATATTCCCCAATACGCAATTTAATGAGAAACTTTGATCTAACGTCTCAGATTCTTTGAAAAAAAGAAACGACAATACAACACACGCGTATATATATGTATAAGTGTACATGGATGTACCTGTAGATGGCTCTTGACATGAGCAATACTGAGCCCTTTGATGTTCATCATTTGTCGGACCAATTTTGGAGTTGCTCCTATATATACGCAAAAAGAGAATTATCATTATTAAGAAAAAAAGGTTACACAAAACTTTGACAAGAACTTAAACTAAGAATAACCAAGAAATTGCTTAAGCTTTATATTTGGAAGAAGTTGGGAATATAGTAGCTAGGGACGTACTTTCTTGACCTCCAAGCCTCTCGACCGCACGGACAAAGCGGAGATGAAGGTCAGGAGTCCACCGGAGTCGAGGGACTTTAGATCTCACATAAGGCCTCACCTTCGTCTTCTTATCAATCTCAGCTTCAACTGTACTATTGCTTGAAACCTTACTCTCTTCTCCTTCACCGTCTTCTTCTTCTTCCTCCTCCTCCTCTTCTTCTTCCCAGTCAGTCTTCTCGCTTCCCTCCATACTTGGTATCATTTCTACTTCTTTTTATAGTGATTTCACAGAAACGAAGAAGAAAAAAATTGCCAGAGATATGGATCCTCTGGACTTTAGATATATAGGTTTTGGAAGAGTGGATAGATCAATCTGGTTTGAAATGAAAGAGATATAAGACAAGATGAATTCTGCTAAGTTCAAATCATGGAGATTTGGTCATGCGTCGATGAGAAACCCTAGATCAAGATACACTTCAGATTCTCTCCTCTCTCTATCTCTCTCTTCCCCGGGGGGCATGTAGACAAACCCTCACCTAAATCTTGTTGCAGATGTTAAAAAGTATTTCTTTTATGTTCCCAGCTAATTGATTTTGGCATTTTTCTTCTATAGACAGCTCTACATATATATAATATATTATATTTTTTTTGTAAAATGTTATATGTATGCATAATTTTAGTATTTAGCGTGGAGGGAGAAAACTGTATTTATTATTTTATAAGAGATAAATTGATATATCTACCTATAACATACCAAAAAATTACAAGTAACGCTTACTTTTATATTATTGTGTAACCAAGGATGAAAAATGATCAAAGTGATAGAAATTAGGCTCGTTTGCCCTTATTTCGTCAAACTAACCTTTCGATTAGAAAGATATATATAAAATAAAAGTCATGTATCGGGACTAACACTCTATCAATGCATTAGTATGATTAAGATCTTATTTGCGTTTGGAAACAAACAAAACACCAAGAATCTAAAATATGTTGATACCTCCAGAAATAATAGTTTAATACTAAATCGAATTCAAAAAAATAAAATAGACCTAGAGTAGTTTTGTCGGAATTAGGATTTGAACTAATTTCAAGAAATTGAATGAAGACTTTCGTCAATTAATGTGCAAGTTGATGATTGAGATAAATTATTGTCTTTTTCTTAAGATCTTTGATTTTAAATTTATTTTTTTACTTAATTTTCTCCTTTCACCCGTTTTTTTTGTTTAACTTTATTTTCGATCCTTAACGTTTTGGATGATTCAGTACGTGACATCAATAAATTTTATTAAAAAATATTAATATATCAGAGTAAACAGACAGACGGTGTGTACAAGAGTCAAGAGAAGTCTTTTGAAATTGGATTATTGATTTGCAGTAATATAACGATTAACTGGCAGTCCATAGTCCATACATTCTCTGTTCCAATACAGGTTAATTTTGAAGAAAAAAGGTATAACATTACCAGTAGTGATAAACTCTAATGGAAAGTTTTATCTAGATGGTATGTATCAATTTCTTTAGTCATTTAGCATATTCCAAACTCCTTCAGCATTTATAAGAAATTACAATACTAATTAATTTCTACATGGTTAAATAGTGGTACGTATATATATTTTTCACAAAAGGAGATATTGATGAGATGAGGAGGTTTAGGGTTTTGCATGGCATTTAATGCTAAAGGCAAAAGACAGGAAGAAGGAGAGTGGTAGATGGACAAATAAATTACGATTACAAGGCGTGTGACTGCTCAGCTGTACCTGACGTAGACTCCATCACACAAACATTTCGTCTTCTTTTTTTTTCACCAACGGGAATCACGGGATATTATTGTTCCTCTCTTACACAAAAATTATACTATCTCCCTAGCTCATATGTATTTGTAGATTCGTATATCAGAGATTTAATTTATGTATAAACCATAAAACTAAATTAGTGGTCCTTGCTTGGTTTGCGATACACATCTGACCCCCGTGAAACGATGAATAGCGTTGTTAGTTGAGCCGTTTTTTAACATCATCTTTCTAAACCATGTTCCAAAAATATGTACTTTTCAAAAACAGGAAAAAAAGTTAGAAACGTTCGTGGAACAATTGTTTTTACATACGGTTCCAGTATCATTTAGAATTTTAGATCCATATACGATGTCTGATTGCAATTCTAAGAGAACATGGTAACTCACAAGATTAATCAGTCGTCATTTTTTTCCACAAAAATAGTGAATATATCGATCCGTGTTCTAAATGAATTTTGGTTTCCAAATGAGAGTATATGTTGTACCTTAGATAAAATCCCCGATAAAATATCAATGCGGAATATAAAATTATTCAAAATAAAGATGTTACACAAACGAAAGTTGTTGAGGAGAGGAAAAGGAAAGAATGGAGGAAATTGTAAGCCTTGATGAAGATGAAAAAGGAAGAACTTTGTCATTCCCCCCACGTGTATAGAGGCTTCCCATCGATCATTCACAAGCTTCTTGTCGCCAACCCTTTTTTTTCTTACATTTAATTTCATACGTCTCCATCTTCCCTCTGCTTCTACACGTCTACAAATATGTTTTGATATCCATATATCTTTGCTATTTTTAGGCACATCTAGATTACTAAATATACGCTTGTACATGCATAGAATGCTAATTTAATTTATGAGAAATCTAGAGTTTCGATGCATTGGCGTCAAATCCTTTTGCATTTTCGGTTTTCAGCGATGCAATAATTTATAACTGAATTGATTTGATATGTCTGGATCGGGTTTGATCTAGAACCATATTTGTGGCAGGAATGAGTTTATTTAAAACTTTAAGTTTCAATCCAAAACTAACAAACGTAAAATCTTCAAACACTTAAAGATGCGACCCTAAAAAAAAAAAACTAGTTTATCCCCGTTTAGTATAGTTTCTTAAAGCAGCAGTTCATTCAAATATGTCTATTTATCTCCTATATATTATTTGAGAAATTAGAAAAAGAAAGTTCAGAAATTGCAAAAAAACTTGGTCATGTATGAAGCAATCTAATTAAGAATTTCCATTTTCCAAAGTAGTAAACTATTTACACTTCCGATATTAGAGAAAATAAAACCTATTCATGTTATAATTATAATCTATTATATATCGAACAATTTTATATGTGGTTGTCCAAAACCCAAATACATATTTTTTTTTTGTATTCTAGATAATATTTTGTGTACTAATTGTTGTAATTTAGAAATTAGTGTTTTAAAAAATCGGTGTAGATAGCTAAGAATAACTGAGAATCATATATAGGCAATTAATATCTAAATTTTAGAGCTGTGCATTTTGTTATTTGTAGAATTAAGCGGCAATCTAAACGAATTATACAGTTTCAGATATTTTCGAGAATTTATTAAAGTCGATAATTGATTATTATTTAATTTTAGTATTTTTTTTGTTTACCGTAGTTTTAGTGGATAATTAATTGATTACTGTATTTTATAAGATTATACTCATAAAATTAACTTCATAATATATATGGTTATACAAGTTCATATGTTGTATATAAATTTAGTAAATGTTTTGTCTAATTTTCAATTATTAGATTTTGTTAATTTTTTTTTTGTCAAATATTTTGTTGATGTTTTGATTTTGATATTTATGAGAGAAGATCAATAAGATTTAGGTGTGTCCTGACAAGATTCCTATACACCCGACCTGTGAACTATGGAGTCAACCTGTACCAATTTTAATTCCTACAAATACGGATCCAACATTATCTTCAATAATTAGAAGTATGTCTGTTTCTTTGCACATTTTAAACCCATAATCAGACAAAAATTACATATTCTGATCATATTATACACGCATCCCCGTATCATCTCAGTATATCTCAAATCTCACTTGCAGATTCTCTCTCATATTTGTGTATAGATATATTACAAGATTTTTGGAAAGTTAAACACAAATTAAACATGTGAAAGTGCGGAATCTAAAATTTAAAAGCCAAAAAATATGTATTTTGGTTTCGGACAACCACATATAATATCAGTAGATATCGTTAAAAATCACATGTATCACCATATTTGGAAGATCACATTAAATATAATTGTAATATTGATAAGCGTTAGATGTGTAACCTTTGTAAAATTTCTGTAGTTTTGAGTGGTATGTTAGTTGAATAGTAGAATAGTGGAAAAATAGAATGATCAAATACAAATAAAATTTTCGAAATAATAATACAACATTGAAAAACTACTTTTAACAGAGTAACGATCGGGAAATTTTTTTTTATTTTTCTTATAGTTACAATTTTAATACTTTTGTAAATATACAACAGTCCAATATCTCACTCTAGTAGGTTTGGTGAAATAATGATAAACACACAAAAAACTAAAGTTCAACAATGTCTCATTTTTCTAATCATACTTCTAACGTACTCATAGTATATAAAATTATTTTTGTTTTAATTGTAAACCCTTGATGAATACCAGAATGGTAAAAATATGGCAGGAATGTTAAATTTATTGAAGATTGTGTCTATTGGGTAGCTAGATATATATTTTTGTAAATCCCACATGCAATGATTATTTTACGTATGAATTAAGTAATGGCTTAAAAACACAATCGTTTGAATAGGGTTATATTATATTTGTAAGTTGGACGCGAGACGATGGCCCTTCAATTTTCAAAAGTTAATTAAAGTGTATCGAGATACGAATGTTAAATTTATAAAGAATGTATCTATTGGGTATCTGAAAATTATTCTGATAGCTATTTCAGTCCTTATCAAACCGAAAATCGATTTAGAAAAAATACATTGTTTATCTGACGGGTTTGATGAAATTTTCAATTCAATATTTCTCTTTTGAGTCTGAAATTCTTTTGTTCTTTTCACATACGTTCATGATGTTTACATTTCACCGGTCTATGGTTTTATTATTATAATCCTTCCAGTTTTAAATTTATTACCAAACTATTGTGTACTATACTGTCACATGGGCAGAAAATAAAGATCATCAATCACAATTAAAAGCCTTAGCCCAAATTGTATGAAATGGTGTGACCCAAATTAGAAACTAGAAAATTTGTTGTCAGTGCCGGCTACACCAATTTTAACTCATGCAAAGAACTTTAGTCAAAGACGACGTAAAAGAAGAAAAAGAAGCTAAAGCATTGTACGAAATGGGTTTGTACTTTGTAGACAACTGAATAACTGATACACACTGTTTTTTCCTAGTTGTTTGGTGACTTGTGTGTGTTTTTTTTTAAATATATTTGGAAGCAATTACTAGTGGACTTCATGTTTTTGTTTTCAGTTTTCTAATGTTTGAAATCTCAATATCTTTCTTCTTTATTACATGTTTTAGTTAAAGCTATTCATTACAATATATTCTCGTGCTTATTTCTCATTAGTCACCCATTTATTTTGAGATCTTCTCATATCTTTCTTCTTATTACATGTTTTTCCCCCCTTTATATGTACATAGAACTATCAATATTCCCTCCATCGTTTTATATCTCCTCTCTGTATCGTCATGGTTTTACTTCAACATGTAAGTGTCTATGTTATTGCTCTCTAATCAATCAAAGTTCTTCTTAGTCGAATCAATCTCATTTTCTTTTTGTTACACATGTGTGGTGTTGTGTTTAATGCAGCTAGAGCAAAGGATGCGGCCAATTTCGCGGTGTTACAATCCAACGACGTATTCAACAACAATGGGACGAAGAAATTTCTTCACATCTGCAAACACAAGCAGCAAGCTATTCTCCAGAGGCTTTTCAGCCGCAAAACCAAACTCGAAAGTCGAATCTAAGGAAGCCACTGCAAAGAAACATAGAGACGCAGAGAGAAAAAGAAGACTTCGAATCAACTGCCAGTTTGCAACTCTTCGCACAATTCTTCCAAACTTGGTCAAAGTAAGTTTAGTTCCATGCACTTAATTTACACCGACCATGTAAGATCACCGGATAATTAACACTTTTTAAGTTTCATGAATTTCAACAGCAGGATAAAGCATATGTGCTAGGAGAGACTGTTAGGTACTTCAATGAATTAAAAAAGATGGTGAAGGACATACCAGCCACACCAGCTTTAGAAGACAACTTGAGATTGGGACACTGTAACAACAATGACTTGGCGAGAGTCGTGTTCAGCTGTAGCGACAGAGAAGGGCTAATGTCGCAGGTTGCAGAATCCATTAAAGCAGCGAAAGCAAAGGCTGTGAGAGCTGAGATCATGATAATAGGTGGAAGAACCAAATGTGCCTTGTTTGTTCAAGGTGTAAATGGGAATGAAGGATTGGTTAGGCTCAAGAAATCATTGCAACCTCTAGTGAATGGTAAATCGTAGAAGATCGTTGTTGACTCAGAAGCAATGAGTATATTAATTCGTATACTTGTACATCTTTGTTTCTCCTAGTCAATTAGTGAAGGTTAGATGTAAAGGTAGAAGAAAAACGATCACTTCTTTTTCTTCCTCTGAAACTTGAGGCCCAACCCATCTGTTTTTAAACAATGTCTCTGATCTTATTAAGCTTTAGGTCTATTGAGGCCCAATCCAAGCTTCCATGTTGTCCTTTCTTATTCGAGATCAACAAAAACATCTCTTTAATAAGTATGTATGTAGTCAAGTGACATCAAAGATTCTGCACCCTGGTTTTATTTCCAGTTATAAACCAATCAGTATCACACAAAGGGAAATAAAGACAAGCGCCCAAAATAAAAGAGACCAAAAAATGACATAACACACATAATAAATAACACAGCATTAATCGAGAGCATCAAAATCTTGGATTGTCTTAAGACACCATCGACCTTTATCACAAAGCACTTGAACCACAATCATAGACAAAACCCGTCTGTAATCTTATATCCTTCCTAGTTCCTACATTACGGCGAGAGGTTCTTTCCTATAAAACCACAGATATTATTAGTATGCTTATATGCCGTTTTGTATCCATTATGGAACATTCCAGTGGGAAACTAAGCTTGGTTCGTTTGTGATCAAGAAGTTTTGATAGAAGGAACTGGGAGCACACCAAAAGGAGCAGCAACATAGAATGTAATATGAACTTCATACTTTGGGGTTATTGGTTTTTTGGGTTATGTGATTTATTCTGGTTTGATGACTACATGATACAAAGAAATTAATGATAAAACCATAACCATTAAATGTAATTCAGTTGACTAAAATATATAAGTTTAATATTATAAGTTATTGTCTAAAACTAACTTCTCATCATTACCAGTAACTAGTCTGGTGTGAAATACTGATAAGTTATGGATGTAAATCGATCCTAAACCAACAATTTTGTTGTTTCTGTATAAGATAGAGTTAAATATGTGGTTATTCTTTTTATTGATAACATTTTTTGTGTATAGATTATTCGTTTGTTCTATAATTATTATTAATCGCAATTTGATATTTTAAGTATGAAGACTGAAGAGTGAAGACTGGATAAGTTTTTAAAGTTGGATCGGAGTTTTTAATCTAAATTTTAAGAAGTCAATTTAACGTTTATTTTAATGTGTAAGTGTATCTTCTTTTTTTTGTACACTAAAACCTTTATAAATTAATAATGTAAGAATTTTGAAAATTTAATAATTTAAAGAGTATTAATTAATACATAAATTAATATTACTTAATTTATAGAAAAATGTTTTTAGTTTTTAGTTTTTTTTAAAATAATGTTGTTCGAAGAGATTTAAAGAATTTAAATGGATTTACTAATAAAAATAACATATACAAAGATGATTTTTTATTACAGTATAATAGATTTTAATAACAAATATTAAGTATTTATATAAGAATAATATATGTTCATAAACTTAAAATATATAAAAATAATAATTATAATCCACAATGATGAAGATGAGGTTTATGTAAAAATAATATATATTTGTAGAGGTTTTATTATAACTTCATTCTTTTTCTCATGTTGTATTGATTCCTAGACATTTAGACTTTTTCCCCTTTCAAAGTAGGAAACATAAAAGTGATTCACATTACAAAAATAATTGAGTCAACTTTTATTTCTTTTGCAAAAATTTAGATAGTTTTGGTTGTTACATATATAAAAGGGATTCATCAATCATCAAACACCACATTTACCACCTGGTCCTCCGTATGAAAATGATACTCCATTTTCCTTGTTGTAACCCCAATACGTTAGTTTAAAACATTGAGAATCTACATTGCTTCTTATTTTTTTATTTTCAATATCGACTGTCACATAGTTCGGATTTCTAACTTTCATATGAACAAAACTCGAACTCTTTTGAAAGTTGGTAACCGGAAAATGGCCATTTCCCATCGGAGGACTAATTCCATCTGAGGATACAAATGTATCTCCTCCAAAACGCACAAAAGAAGCTCCTTCATTTAAATGTGTAAATAACTCTTTGGGCCAATAACCAATTACTTCGTCAATTACTTTTAATGCCCAATTTCCAGTAAAACCATCCTACAAAATATTGAAACATGAAGAAGAAATAACTCTTAAGAAATATTTATAAGCTACATGTTTGTCCTACAGAAGGTAAATAATGTTTTACCTGATAAACTTGAGGTGTGAATAAAACAGTTTTATCACCATTATAGACTGATGATTCACTAAAAATGCTTCCAATTGAGGGATTACGAGTTACCATAACAAAGCCAGGACATAATGTGTTATAGCATCCAGTGTTTATATTGCCATCTGCCTAATATATTAAAAATAAATAAATCAAATCTATTATGTAAGAGGAAAAACGTAAAAATAAACCGATAGTTCTAACATGTAAAAAAAAACATAACTAAGAAAGTTACTACTTATTTACTCACGGTCCAATATATAGTGAATCGTGTGGAACTATCTCCATACAATTTTGGATACGCCTACACAAAATTTTAAAATATGTATGAGATGTGCCATATTGCTTCAATTCCATGAGTAAATTGCATGATTATGTTTATAAACTTACCGCCCAACCAACTTGTATGCTGTTGAGTTGATCAGGAGGTCCATTTTCTAACCAAATTTGACTTTTACTATATTGGTCATTTTGTACAGTTACGTTATGAATACTTATATCAGCTCGTGCTCCTCGATAGATGCTCCCATCTAAAATAGTTTCCATTACTGCAAACTATATAAGAATGCATCACATAGATATAAAAGTTTTTTTTTTTTAATAGTTTCTGCATGTTTCATAACACTGTAAATAGTTTCGATTAAATTTTTCACATGGGATGATATATGTAAATAATAGAACAGTTTAAGAAAAAGAATTACATGTTGGCCAGGATTATGGATTGTATCGAGATGAACCTTCTCAATTCCTTTTCTTTGTCTTAAAATTGGTACTGTTCCTTTTGGACAACTTTGATGATTTGTTTTATATCCATGTTTCTTATCAAAGCTTTCAGTTGAACTGAATTTTTTCTGTACCATAACCCAAAAAAGAAGATGGTTAGGATAAAATATAGAATTATAACAGTATGCTTTTCCTAGTTCCTACATCAAGTTATATTCTCAACTAAACATTTGGTTTCCCACATATATTTCATATTTGATAGTTTCAAGATTATCGCCATACTTGTATCTTGTGGTGTTTCAACAAAGAATGTCCAAAAGCAGGTTGTTTGTATATATCAATACAATCAAAATCCTGTGAAATTGAACACAAAAATAAATTTATTACAAATTGAAAAGATCAGATTCTAAAGAATGAAAAAGAAAAATAACTTACATCAATGTTTCCTTCGACCAATTGCGTTAAAAGCACACATGAAAATAGAACCAGCACTAGATGTAAATCCATTGTTAAGTTTTACTTATATTTCTCTGTTGATATATATATAAATCTTATGGTTATAGTGGAAACATATTTTGGCATTCAGGGCACAGATATAGCTAGTCAATGGATACATTTTTAAATTCAAAATATCTATATCATTCCATATAATTTTCTTTAATAATTTTGTAATATATATTGTATTACTCAAATTTTCAGTAATTGTAGTTATGCAAACAGTATCAAATATGCTTTAAATGGAAACAGATTTTGACATATAAAGCACAGATATAAACTAGTGAATGAATCAATGGGAAATATTTCTAAATTCAAAATAGTTAACTGTATCATCCAATATAAATTCTTAAAACAAATTTAAAATTTCCACTGGAAATGTTCATACTAATAAAGTAATCGTAAAACCATAACTTTCAAATTTAATTCATTTGACTAAAAATTTTAAGTTTAGTTACACTAGTCTGATTTGAAATGCTACTAAGTTATGAATGTAAATCGATCTTAAACCAACATTTTTGTTGTTTCTGTCTAAAACAGACGAAGTCTAACCATGATAATGTTTCAACACGTGGCTATTCTTTTTATTGATAACTTTTTTTGTTCTTCTAAGGGCTTGATTGGTTCAGCCGCTACCATCCGCAAACGCAGCTTTTG